>JAWZYV010012688.1:0-151247 GCA_038373885.1 Cheiracanthium punctorium | reverse complement strand
ATTCTTTTCATTGAAATATATATACATTTTACAAGACAGTTTTCTTTGTCATTCATTTGCAGTTTGCTATTTTTATTTAAATGCCCTGTATAAACTTTCTTTACAGGTGATATGATGACCTTACTTATGAAAAAGGACACTCTGTCAGAAGACTGCACACAGTTTTACATTGCAGAGACAGCATTGGCTATTGACTCTATTCATAAGCTTGGTTTCATTCACAGAGATATCAAACCTGATAATTTACTGCTGGATGCAAAGGTATATTTTTGCTTCATTAAAAAAAAGCACTTCTTTTTTCCAACATTATTATTAAGTGTGCATAGCAATATTATTGAGAGGTCATATCTACTTTTAATGCAGATAAGTGATTCTCCTGAAATGTCCAATTTCAGACTTAAAGTTTTTACTTTCACGCTATTTTATCTACTTAAATAATATGCTAACGTATGATGTGCTAAAATCAATGATATTTCTATGCTGGCAACAGGAACAACTAGATCTAAACATTAGTGTAATAATAGTAACACATGCACAGACATCCAAATTAACAGTTCAGTGACGTCACGTGGAGCAAGCATATTCTTTACTTATTACGCAGTAGCTAGATTACAAAACAACAATGCATATGCAAAAAAGCAAAATCTTTCGGATATTTTCACAGCACTTTATCACATTTAAAAAAAGCCTTGCATTGGGCTGAAGCATATTTTAGCCATTTTCTTGTTTCTTTTATATTTTTGTAACCAAGGATATGCATTGAATAATGTAACCTACTATAAAACACCAGGTGCTAACTTTGGGCACATTTACCCAGCAGCTGCTGCAATTAAGAAGCATTTCTGTAATTATTCGTACAACACATTATCACCCAATACAGTATTTTCAGAATAATTTTGGGAATGCAAATGTCACCAATTTTATCTTTTGATACATCTTACAATGTTAGTACTTGGCTTTGCCTCCATGGTCATCCTCAGCTTTTATCATGACACTCAAAATTTTTAGCAACCCTAACCTTAATAAATTTAATGACAAATACTGTTAAAACAAAGAAACATGATTTTTGTACAAATAACACTGATAATTTGGCCAAAACTACTTCGAGTATATAGAACAGTAAGGTATGGGGCAGCAAAGCTGGCTTCCTTGGAGGCTAGTAAAGTTAATATTTTGACATTCTTTAGAAAACTAACATTCTTTCTACAGAAAGTTTATGACGAGTCTATTAATTTTTAACTTAGATTATACTATTAAGATTGTAAGCAATAATTATATTGTATTCAAGATTATTATCCAAAAGATTATACTGTTAAGATTGTAAGCAATAATTATATTGTATTCAAGATTATTATCCAAATTTCAGGCCGAATAGTAATGACCCATTTTATCTCATTGAGAATAAAGCTTTACTACTTCTCTAAAAAATTTGCTCAGTTTGCAGTCAATGTACTTTCATCAATATTCAGCTAAAAAAAATTCTAAATGTGCAGTATGAAGAACTTTGTAGAATGTTTATTTAAACAAAATTTTGGCAGCTGCTACTATATACTAATTTTGTTAATTGTAAAATCTAGTAGCCGTATAAGGGGGCAAATTTACTGGATGGTAATGGCACAAAATGCAAGAGGTATTCTTAAAAGTTTAAAAATATAGTTTTTAAATGCATTTTAATGTTGCATACTTTTTGTACTTGACATTTGAAAATTTATAAAAAAAAATTATATTACACAACTTATTGTATATACATAGGCTAGAAACATGAAGATTGTAAAAAGGAGAGTGGATGGCAATGATATTTTGCTATTTTATATTTTACTTTTACAAAATGGATAATGCTAACACATGATTGAATGCTTCTTATTGATTTGTTAGATGATTCCAAGTACACTAAATAAATAAAAATAATAATTGAAAGATTTTTGGTGGTTCCTGCTTTTGGACAGCAAATTAAACATTTTGAGAGAATCACTCAATGCTGAAATAAATTTTTTGTTTTAAACTTATGTATTTTTAGATTTTTTACTGTATATTTATTTTCTTAAACTATAAAAGATATGTAAAATTAATAAAATGATTTTATACGGATCAATTATCCATAGTTGAATTAAAAATTACCAAATTAAAATCTACTTGTTAACATGCTTTAAAATGTAAAAACACGAATTCAGGGATGTTAATTCTGCGCCGAGCTGCGCCGAAACACAAATTCTTGCACCGAACTGCGCTTTTAGCCGATTTTTGTGCCGGTCTGCGCCGAATACGTCATTTTGACTCTTTCAGGGTGCGCCGAAACACAAATATTGCGCCGAACTGCGCTTTTAGCCGATTTTAGCGCCGGTCTGTGCCGAATACGTCATTTTGACTCTTTGTTAAATTTTTGCCACGCTCATTTATCTTTTAAAGCGTGTATGGAAAGCTAGTTAGCAGTAAAGCAAGATTCAAACTGCGTACGAAAGCTGCATTCCGAAGCCATTCTACCCGCCCCGGATCGGATCAGTCGGGCTTTGTTAGTCACCTCAATCAGGGCCGGCCAGATAGGCAAGCAAGTACCGTAATTTATGGAAGAAACGCCACGGCGTTTATGGGTTTAAAAGTTAAAAAATAGTAAGTGCGGCGTTTACAATATTTTTAAGCCGATCTTCAACGAAAAATCGAAAAATTCGTTTCGTGATAATTTTCTCAAAAGATGGCGCCACCACCGACACGTACTCTTTAGCGTGCACAGATCACAGTGTAGCGAATCAGAATGCGAACCTACCCCCATAGAAAAGAGGTTTGATCTTTGATCCAGTTTTGGAGAAAGTCAGAGCACCCTAAGATGGGTCCATGTCCCGTGCTCTGAAGTGGATGGCTTCATACATCCAACCGATGTCTCCTCAATTAAGTAAAAAGAAAAAAAAATAGAAGTAAATCTTTTACATCTACATTTTAGAACTATAATTAAATTTTAATGAAGTTTTGAATATATATTTTGAAGGGTTAAAGTTCTGTAAAATACCGCAAAAGTGCACTACCCTCTATTAAATGCACCCGTTTTTCACGTGAACCTCTATTGTTCTTAAAATACTGAATTTCAACCAAAATTAGTCAATGTTACGCACAGTGCGAGTTTAACCCTCCCCCCCCCCCCCCCAAAAAAAAAAAACAAATAAAGTTAATCTGAAAGATTTTTTTTTTTTCGCCGTGCGGCTTTGCGCCCTGTGCACTCTATGGAATAAACACTGCCAACTAATTGTTATGCTCAAGAAATGCTGAGTGCTTTTAAAAAAAAATCCCAATGTTATAAATATAAAAAATAATAAATAAATGCCATCAAGAGTTGTTACACAAGATTCAATTTAAAACAACAATTTGCTGAAGCAAGCTCATTACGTAATCAACAGCTGGCCATCCGCGGGGGGGGGGGGATGTTTACTTTTAACTGGAGACTCTTCTCACACATCGATTGCTGTTTTCATTTTAATGGCGCCTGGTAGTCTGTCCGAACTTTGTGCGGATGCAAGAAGGTTTTTAGAAGTTATTTCTATAAATTCACCTTTGTGAATATAAACATTGATACCTGATTATTTGAAAATAGAAATCGTAAGCTTCGTAAAATAGTGGCAAATACTTTAAAACATTCTATGGGAAGGGGGAGAAAAAGGGAGATTTTTTTACCGTTTATCCAATTTCTACCGAAATATATCGGATCAACTTAATAGCTTTTTTAATAAATTAGGTCTAATAAGTAATGCAACATATTTTTTATTTATTTATTTTTTGTTAATTAAGAAATTATTTTAGAAAACATTGAATTTTATCTGGCATTGACTTCTGACCACGATTACCCCCCCCCCCCCCCCCTCCCAACACACACACACACACCAACCATCACGGCGTTTTTGACGATTTTCTAGCTAACTAAGCTCATTTTCGTGGGTGCGGCGTTTCTTCCATAAATTACGGTAATCATCACAACGGGCACCGTTTTTTGTTTATGAAGGGGCACGATTTGCTATTTGGAGATGAAACATTATGGACCAATTCGTTTTTCAACATGTACACATGCATTGTTTTTTTGTTTTTTTAATTGATATTGTACCTTTTTGAGAAAGAAAAATGGGGGAAAATGTTTTTTTGGTGCAAAATAAATCTGCTGTCTTTAAATGAAAACTTAAAGGAGAAATCAATACGCCTTTCATAACTTGTTATTCGAAAAGTTTTTATGTATTCACACTGTTTACAAAAGCGATTCATATGTTTTACCTTTTCGAGCTTAAAAAAAAAAAAAGCCCCCTCCTCTGAAATGGGTAACGATCTATGTATATGTATTTTCCCGATTTGAACTGGCACTATTTTTTTCGGGTCCCACCACTGAAGCAGGTCACGAGCCGCCACTGGCTGTTATAGAAAGTGGACAGATTCTATTAACGGAAGGGAAGGATAGACTTGCAAAAACATTAAAACTATTAGAAGAAAATGAAAAAGCTCAAGAAGAAATTAATAAAAATAAAAAAAAGAATAAATAGAAAACTAGATAACTTATAATACTTAATTTGTAATCTCATTAATTTCTCATAATCTTAATTTTTAACTTCCCATAATTCTTAATTTCTCTCAACAGTCATTAAATATTTTTTGTTTACATTTGCTTTGTATATTGTGTTCAAGTATTATAGATGAATATGTAAATATTAGATGAGGTTAATTTACTGATACAAAAGGATATGCTATTAAAAGTACACACATTTAATTATTCTAACCATCAAATTTATTTTGTTTTCGATACTGCTTACCAATTACGTGTTGTTGTATAAGAGGTATAATATTTAGGTTTTCAAAAATCTCCATTTAGTACTACTTGTGATTTGTAATAGAACCAAAGAATGAGATAGAAGCTTTTGTTTTAAAATTTAGTTTTCAATTTATTTGTGCTCTCTTTTTCGAGAGGAAGATTCCCTAAATGATTCTGAAAAAAAAAAAAAAAAAAAAAAAAAAAAAGGGACAGGGATTGGCAACCTGTGGCTCGCAAGCCGCATACAAATCATACTCATGGTTCTTGAGTAGGAAAAAAATGACATAACCACAGAAAGGTTGTTGACTCCTGATATGTATTGTTTTTACCAAGTTGCTGATAGCATAGCCTGTATACACCTTTTTTTTTTCCAGAGCTTTCCTAAAGTGCTTTCAAATAGTGTTTTGCTTTTAGCAAATGGTGTTTGCTCGCAAACTTTGCTTTTCTTGTATGCATTTATTGTGTTCCTAAATCTTCAGTTTTATATGCTCCAAAATCATGTTAATTCTGATCTCGAATCTTAGTTTTCCTCTCGGAAACTATTTTTTTGTGCTCCCGAGGTGCTCCCAAATGGAATTTTTCTGCTCCCAAATAGAATTTTTCTGCTCCTGTTGTAATTAAAAATATACATGCTTGCTGTTGTTGACTTATTTTAATATCTCAAAATTTGACTTCGGTTTTTTTTTTTAGTAAATCAACTTTTAAAATTCTTTGGCCGTTCAAAAGTAGGTGCCGTAATATAAACATTTCCTTAAATTTCCAAAATATAAATAGATTCAATAGAGCAACAAAAATAAACTTAAAATGGCTTAGTGATCATATAGATTTAAAAAGCTGTACAAAACCGTTGGTGTTATATCTAAATTTCTGCAAAACCCTATAAAGTTCGAGTGAAAAAGAAAATGCACACAAACAAAAGAAATAAACTCTAGAAATAAATTGAACAGTTCATTTATTAACATTAACATTAAAAAACTATAATAGATTTAAACTCCTGAAGCACCAGCTATCGCTTAACAAAGTATCTACCAGCGATCTTAGGTTATTATAATCTTTTTACTTTTGCCCAACTTTTCACATATTTTGCTAATTTCTAGATTATAATGCACTAACATAACATTTAGCTTGACAAATTTTACCAAATTACAATTATCTTACAACATAAAACTTATTGCTGAACATACCAAAACAATTCACATGAGGCACTCTAGAGCCCAATCTTTAAACATCTACTTCATTTAGTCCCAAAACTACAAAATTTTATTATGATTGATCTTTATATACTCCATATTAATCAAATTAAACAATATTACCAGAAAATATCCCATATTAATGCCTCTTATTACCCTTAAAAATTTAGCTTACATTTCCGGCTTAAACCCACATGTCACACTAAAAAAAATTGGTGTGGTTGACAAAAAAAATATTAGTTAAAGGAAGCATGCATAAAAAAAAACTTATCCATGGATTAGATATGGGAGGGCCCTCCTAAGAACTTCCTTTCACTCAAGTCTCATTGTCCACCATCGTTCCAAAGACGCCGTCCATTGGCACCATCGCTCCACTCATCTATCAGGAAGAAGACAGCGAGCCGCATGAGAAGTCGAGAGAACAAAAAATGAATCAGGAGACCAAGACGCCACCGCTGGCTCTGATATTTATAGCAATCCTCATACTCTCGTACTCAGACTTCAATTGCTGCAGCGAAATGTTGGCCATTGAGTTGATGTTTAAGTCAGCACTCTTTATTGACTTCGTAATTACGGCCTCTAAAAATTACTTTGTAAATAACGATGTGTATATTTTAGTAAACGAATATTCTTTGCACTTCCACTTGAATTTAATAACTCCTTATAAATTATTTGCAAGATGTAAAACACATCGTGAACGGCCGTAAAAATTCTTGTTCCTTGAATCTGGCAACGTCAAAGACGCGGGAACGCATGTATCTGCCGGGATCGTATTGACTCCAAAAGAAAATGGCTACCCAGTAGTGATTGTTGTAAATCAAAAGAAAATTAGTAAAAAATTAGAATTGTTAAAATTTATTAATGTTAATATATTAATTAAGGGAACTAGAAGATCGTTATACAAAAAAAATTTTTTTGTCAGCCACAAAAAAAAAAATTGTCAGCCACCAAAAAAAAAAACACAAAAATACAAATGTAAAATTCATTATCAAAATCATTAAGGCAGTTTTCAACATATGTGCAACCCATTATGAAAGAAACTGTATCAGGTATTTCACTTAGAAAAATATGTATCTGTCATTTAGCGCGCAATTAATGACAAGCACATGGATCTCTAAATTACAAATCCAACTGACACAAAACCCCCCATAATGTCCTCACATACCCCAAAAACTTAATTTCTCTGGGTAAAATTAACCTAAATAAAACTTTCTTTAATTATTTTCATTTTTCAAAAAAGAACTTTTTAAATACAATAAAAACCCGTTAATTTTCCACTTAGTCCAAATGTTATTTATTCCCTACGACATAACACTCCCAAATGGAATTTTTCTGCTCCCGAGGTGATCCCAAATGAATTTTTTTCTGCTCCCAGTGTGCTCCCAAATCGAGTGTTGGAGTTAACATCCCTGCGAATTCTATAAATAAAAAATTCTAGAAATTTCATGAAAAAAGTTTTTGAAAATGTTTAATTTGTTTCAAGAATTTGAAGTAACCATTATTTGTTTTTCCTTAATGTAGGGCCATATCAAATTATCTGATTTTGGCTTATGTACTGGGTTGAAAAAATCACACCGAACAGAGTTTTACAGGGATCTGTCTCAAGCAAAACCAAGCGACTTTAGTATGTATTTTGACAGAAACGGTAATAATTGTTTTTGTTGCTCTTTTTATTTTATGATTTCTTATCTTTTGAGTTTAAGTATGTTTATTTCTCATGCTTTTCTTGTGTCTTTTCACACTTCCATAAGCACACAGAGTATGACATCCTATTTTTCCATTTTTATGTAGCTCTTAAAAAGTGAGTCACTTGTATGTCTTAAATATTGCAGAATGTTAAAATGACCCCATGTGAGATGCAAAATAAAATATCTTTTTACGTTTGCATGCAAATAAAACGTAGTCCTTTTTGCTTTAAGAATGTTTAATTGTATTAAAAGATAAGGTAGGGTTTGCTTGATGCACTTGTTACAAGTATTTCCTATGGAATTTTAAACGTATGTGAAGATTTACTTTAACTCATGGTAAATAAGTGAACTTGAGTGAAGCAGATTTCAGGTTCTTAAAAATGCTTTACTCACATTATTTTGAATGCTGTTTATATGAACTTCTAATTCAGGGTGTCTCATACACAAAAAGGTATTGAAAATAAAATAATTTAAGAAAGTAATTTTGTAAAATGTCAAGAATTTATCTATCTGAGACCAGCAGTAATTTATTGTACATTAACTTTCTTTTCGCCTTTAACTGAAATTAATAACTCAAAACAGTGATTTAGGAATACAGCCAGAGATATTTTTAATACATCTATAAACGTGTTTCACTCATTAAAAAATAAAAAATACTCAAAATTTTAACTATACGTATTTTCATGATCCGCATCTTAAATAATTAACATGTTTTTTAAATTGAGCCATGTGTCTCCAATCAGATGTATTAGTGTAAGATGAGCTTTAAATAATTTTTTTTAAAGCATCAAACTATGTATTTTTTATCATTTAACTTCAGTTGTTGTTTTTTTTTCTCCATTGGTCACTTTTATGTTTGTCTTTCTTTTCAATTCTTTAAATCGATAAATTTACTCCTCTTAAACTAGATCTCTTAACTATAAATTTACTTCTTAAAAAATAAGTAAGGAGTATTTCCACTTTTTGAAAAATATTCCTAGTAATAACTCGGAATACAGCTATATTTTCTTATTTTTCACTTTTTCTGATTTTAAACAGACATTTTGGGGTATATAAAATCACAAGATCACATGATAATTCTGTGTAGAGATTGGGCCTCTTTTCTTAATAGAATAAATTGCTGTTGCTAGTTTGGACAATATTTTATGTATTTGTAAAATAGTGCTAATAAAACAGAAAGATGTGAAAATATATCTGCATTATTATTCAAGCCTTTAATAATTACTGGAGTAAAATATATCATATGAATATAGTCTAATCTGTTCAACATATGCAATTTTCTCTACTTTTAATGAAATAGGGGAACATTTTACCTTCATAGGTAAGCATTTATGAAATCTATTTTGTGAATGCTTAAAATTGCTTAATCACTATCTTTAATCATCACTTATTTGCCCAGAATGAAGGGATTTTTTTGTTGTATTGAAGGTCTATTTATTGCATGTCGTCAGTTATATGTGTAATTGTTATTGTATTTTATTCTTTTACTTTTTTGTACTTAAAAAAAAATATGGCTTGTATCTTTGTCTTCCAGCTGTATGTGTGTTCTAAAACTTGCAGCATGCAATATTGCATCCTGTTCTATAAGTTTCAGTTAATGTTACTTTCCTTGCATTTTATGTATTGCCAGTTTAGCTGCTTTGTTTCTGCAATAATTTTTTCAAAATCTATTTGTTATTGAGTTAAAAACTAGTCTACATAAATATGTTTATCATAACAAGAGATAAAAAGTACATTGTCTTGAAATGTTAATATTGACATTATTTTTCCTTTAATATTATAGCCAGTAATCCAATGGATTCTAAGAGGAGAGCTGAAAGCTGGAAGAAAAATCGAAGACAGTTGGTAAGTTGTGTGTATTTTATAGATGGATATTTTCTTATTCTTTCATTATCTCAAAACATTTTTTGATAATTGGAAACTTTATAAATAATTCTCTTAGCGTAGATTACTTGTTGCATCAACTATGCTTTAAAATAATTAGTAACTTTTTAATTGCTAATTTTAGTGCTGGCACAAATGATATTCTTCGCAAAGACATCACTGTATCTGTAATGAAATAATACAAATTAATAACCGTGACTTAATATGCGCATCTTTTTTAATCAAAGCTTTTATGTAATTTTCTATATGCTGTAAAAAGCTTAAAAAATATTGAAATAATATTCTGCAAATTTAAACATGTGTAGACTTAATGCATTTCAAAGCCAGATTTCTAGAAGTAAAAACATTTTTTATAGTAATAATATTATTGTGCAGCTCAATTCCTTGAAACCTGTATTTTTTATGACATTATTCTTACAAAAGCAAAAATTGTTGTGCTGATTTCTGGCCATTTCCAGATTATCCACTGTTTTTTCAACTTCTTCAAGACCAACTTCTGTATAATCAGTTTACTCTATACATTTATTCAATATACTATTGTATATATTGTAAGAAATATTTTATATCTTAACAGGCTTATTCTACTGTTGGTACTCCAGATTATATTGCCCCTGAAGTTTTTATGCAGACTGGTTATAACAGTGCTTGTGATTGGTGGTCTCTTGGGGTCATTATGTATGAGATGCTTATGGGTAAGAATTTATTTATTTAAAGTGAACCCAGAAAGAGGGTATCATTATGTTAGTGAGTGGAAAAAAAAAAAAAAAAAAAAAAAAAAAAAAAAACTGAATTTTAAAAATTTCAGTTTTTTTTTTTTTTCTTTCTTTTTTGGATGTATAATCAATGGGCAGCATACTGGCACTTTAAATTTGTGGATCCCAGGAACTCATTGCAGTTAACTAATTCGGTCAGTGGGTATGCTTTAAACAACATTTGAAAATAATGAAAACTAAAGTTTAAAACGGAGATATAAAAGTAATTTCTCAAGTACCTCTCAGGTGTTATAGAATTTTTCTCCTGGAACCCAGTGGTTAATTTTTCATAATTGTGCAATTCTTACCATACCATCTATTTTGGTATTTTAAAGCACGCTCTACAAGATTTCACAATCTATTATTATTTTCTTTTTTAAGTGGAATTAAAAAAAATCAATTAATGACAAAGTTTTAATAATAATAATAATAATAAATAATAACTGGTAAATTAAGTTGCACATCCCACACAAATTTTATTTGATAGACAATGCCTTTCATTTTCTAATGACATGACTGCCTGTTTGTGTAACAGTAATTATCACCACTATTGCTTATTTTAGGAAAAATTGTTAGAAACTGTATTGATTATTGAATAAACTGTATTTTTTTTTATTCAAACCATATGACTTAATGTACTGAAAAATTAGCAATGCATTGAAAATGTTGTAAATTTTGGTTAAACATAATTTTTTTCTTATACCACTTTTTGCATTTGTAATTTTTAAAAAAATATTGAAGACTGCATCTTACTTTTGCTATTATCTCTTTGAACTAATTTTCTGTTTTAATGCATTTTCCCCTGAATTATTATTATACATATTTAAATAATTGCAGGATATCCACCATTTTGTTCTGAGACACCCCAAGAAACATACAGGAAAGTCATGAATTGGAGAGAAACTCTGATATTTCCACCTGAAGTTCCTATATCAAATGAAGCCCGAGATCTGATTCAAAGGTTTTGTTGTGAGGCTGATAAAAGAATTGGAGCTGGCGGTGGTTGTGAAGAAATAAAGCAACATCCATTTTTTAAAGGTGTTGACTGGGAACATATAAGGTACTTTTATTTAAGCAGCTGTAAGCTAGCCCCTACAATTGTCTATCAGATTTAACTATTCAACTCAGTGCTCCTCAATTGCTAGATGTGGTTCGTTTTTTAAGAGCATATGTGGAAGTACATTTGGATGTATTAAAAATAAGATATCAGGTTGTCAAAGCCAAAATTTATAAAAGTAAGAAATGCAGAGTAGTTTAAAAATGTTTCCAGAATTTTAATAAGAGTTCCGAATTTATTTTTAATTAGTTCAAGGAACTTATTTTTAGTATGTTCATGGGTTAACCATGTGAGATGACAGATCATATCACCCACCATCACCAGTGTTGATAAAATTTAATTTACCTTTAAACAAACTTCCAAAAACTCTTGGCTTGTACCTGGAAATAAATGGTATTAATTTTCTACAAAAATAGGAATTTTTCCGCAGTTTAAACATGTTTGATTTTTCTTTTCTTTCTTTATTTTTTTAAATAACTTTTGTATCGTTTTAGGGAGAGACCTGCAGCTATTCCTGTAGAAGTTAAGAGCATTGATGATACTTCTAATTTTGATGAATTTCCTGATGTTGATCTCAAGATTCGTATGTATATTTGTTTGTACTCTGAAGATTATGCTGTCATAACATTACCTCAGTGATCAATATGAAATTTATTCATGCAAATAATATATATATACAGTGAAACCTCTCTGTGCAGCCTCCCCACCGTACCGAGAATATTTGGCCCCTCAGAGGGGGTGGCCGCTCTCAAGGGTTTTATTTACTATTATAAGATAATTGCTATAATGCGTAATATATAGAAGTTTGGCACCTATTCCTTATTTAAAAGGAAATTTAAAACTTATCTAAAGAGAAAATAGTACTTTATTTAATGCTTTCTTAAATTTTTTGAAAAAAAAGGATACAATTTGTGTCTGTTTTAAGGTTTTACTTTTCTCTTAAACAACTACTATTTTTCTAGTTTGTTTTTCGCCTTAAAAAGCAGATCTCTAACCGATAAGTTTGTATCAGATATCTAACCGATTAGTTTGTAGCAGATTTCTACCGCTTCGGAATATTCGATAATTTCATCGATTTTGCCTAAAGTCGCTTGTGTTGAAAGTTTAGCTTGCACGCCATTACAAACATTGGGAAATTTCTCGTCAGGGACGGAATTAGTGTCTGAAAGGGACAAAAATTTATCTGTAAAAAATTCATTTGTTGGACACCTTCAAAGCCTGATTGTCCAAGGGATTCCCCATCTTAAGGGTATGGGGAGAATACAAAAGAGATAACAGATTTAATTCCAGTTATTCCTGGGTCATATATTCCACCATAAACCTCACCTTGAGTTTTTCCGCTCAAAATTAAAGCATGGAGTGAATAGAATTTCCCGAAAAATGAGATCCCTCATCCCACTCGGTGGCCGTTTAGAGGGGGTCAGGTGGCCGTTGATAGAGGGTATTTTAACATTAGGTCTATGAGCCGAAAAATTCGTGCCATGAAAAATTGGCTGTTTGGAGGGGTGACCGCTATATAGGGGTGGCCACTTGGAGAGGTTTCACTGTATATAACTAAGCTAAACATTGACACAACAGTTCGTGTGGGGCCAGGGTCTATATTGTTCAACCATGCTTTTGTAACCATGGGCTCTGTGGTGAAATACCGTGAACTCCAAACCAAATGGCGGCGTTTTCCTGGTTTAAAACTGAGGATCGAAAATCGCTGCCATGTGCGTCAATCGGTGGTTGTAAAGCAAAATGATGTTGAAGTGTAAAATAATAAGAATGCCTTTTACACTGAAGCTTAGGAAATTAATCAATGTTAAATAGAAAGATTTAGTAATTCAGATTAAAAGAAACATTAACTAGGGAAAATTAAAGTAATAAACAAAATGTCAGCCATAAAAATAAATAAAATCAGTTATAAAAAAAAAATAAATATCAGCCAGAAAAATATTGAATTATCAGCCCTAAAATATTAAATAAAACATACCTTAGATTAATTAAATTTCAAAACTGAAATTATTGAAATTATCAATTAAGAGTTATATTAACCAAATGCGTGCAAAATTTTTATAAACATATAGATTCTTAATAACAAATAAAACTGACATACTTTCTGACATAAAGCTGATTTTAAGACACAACATAATGGCGACTTATACACTCAAAGGGTTCATGAAAAATTACCTCAGCATGGTCACAAGGTGAATTAAAAAATTCTAAATCAATTTAATTGAATACAAGTACATGGGGGGAAAAAAAAGTTTGTGAAAACAATATTGATTTTTATAATAGGAAATTTCATTAAACATTGAAATTTATGACACCACATAAGCACTTAAACTGGTACATTTATTTTTATGTACATTTCATTTATTACTTTAGACCTTGTAGTAATATCTTTTGGGTTGGCAAGTTACCTTTATATCTAAAGCAGGGCCATAATAACCAAAGAAACTGGTAAATCTGGGTATATACCCCTCCTTGAAATTTTTGGATTACCTTAATTTATGGAAGAAACGCCGCGGCGTTTATGAGTTTAAAAGTTCAAAAATAGTAAGTGCAGCGTTTCTACCGGGTGCGGCATTTACAATATTTTTATTTTTTTTAGCCGATCTTCAACGAAAAATCGAAACATTTGTTTAGTGATAATTTTCTCAAAAGATGGCGCCACTACCGACACGTACTCTTTAGCATGCACAGATCACAGCGTAGCGAATCAGAATGCGAACCTACCCCCATAGAAAAGAGGTTTAATCTTTCATTCAGTTTTGGAGAAAGTCAGAGCGCCCTGAGATGGGTCCATGTCCGGTGCTCTGAAGTGGATGGCTTCATACATCCAACCGATGTCTCCTCAATTAAGTAAAAAGAAAAAAAAAAAATAGAAGTAAATCTTTTACATCTATATTTTAGAACTATAATTAAATTTTAATGAAGTTTTGAATATATATTTTGAAGGGTTAAAGCTCTGTAAAATACCGCAAAAGTGCACTACCCTCTATTAAATGCACCCGTTTTTCACATGAACCTCTATTGTTCTTAAAATACTGAATTTCAGCCAAAATTAGTCTATGTTGCACCCGGTGCGAGTTTAACCCCCCCCCCCCCCCCCCCCAAAAAAAAAAAAAAGTTAATCTAAAAGTTATTTTTTTTTTATCGCCCGTGCGGCTTTGAATAAATAATAAATAAATAGAACGATCAAGTGTTGTTACACAACATTCAGTTTATAACAACAATTTGCTGAAGGGGGGGGGGGAAATGTTTACTTTTAACTGGAGCCTCTTCTCACACATCAATTGCTGTTTTCATTTCAATGATGCCTGGTAGTCTGTCCGAACTTTGTGCGAAAGCAAGAAGGTTTTTAGAACTTATTTTTTTATTTCTATAAATTCGCCTTTGTGAATATGAACATTGATATCTGATTATTTGAAAATAGAAATCGTAAGCTTCGTAAAATAGCGGTAAATACTTTAAAACATTCTATGGGAAGGGGGAGAAAAAAGGAGATTTTTTTTTACCGTTTATCCAATTTCTCCCTGAATATATCTGATTATTTGAAAATAGAAATCGTAAGGTTCGTAAAATAGCGGTAAATACTTTAAAACATTCTATGGGAAGGGGGAGAAAAAAGGAGTTTTTTTTTTTTACCGTTTATCCAATTTCTCCCGAAATATATCCGATCAACTTAATAGCTTTTCTAATAAATTAGGTCTAATAAGTAATGCAACATATTTTTTATTTATTTTTTTTTTTTGTTAATTAAGAAATTATTTTAAAAATTGAATTTTATCTGGCATTGACTTCTTCTGACCACGATCTCCCCCCCCCCAAATGATCGCAGCTGCGGCGTTTATGCCGGGTGCGGTGTTTCTGATGATTTTCTAGCTAACTAAGCTCATTTTCGTGGGTGCGGCGTTTCTTCCATAAATGACGGTAGTTAGCATGAGCTTTATGCTATGCAGAAATTCCCATTATTTTTTCAGGACTTTGTTCATATTTTCTCTTGGCTGTGTCCCTAGTTCCAAGTAAGGTCACACTGCAGAAAAATCTGAGTACTTTTCACTTAAAGTAGTAGTAAAATCATTAACTTTTACTTTTGTTATAATAATGAATTAGTGCTTAAATAATTAGCATGTGTTGCTTCATGGACTGTTGTCACTGATAACATAATTTTTTTCATTTCAGCATCTGCCCCAGCACCTAAAGAAGGGGATCCTGGTTACAAAGATTGGGTTTTTATCAATTATACATTTAGAAGATTTGAAAGTCTTCTAACCCAAATGGGTGTGAAGCAAAGTAAAAGAACTTAATAACTGAAAGTTTTACATCTCTGTGGAATAAGAACCCTTGTCTTTCATCAGGAAATTGAAAAATAAAATTCTCACAGAAGCTGCAAGTGACACTGTTCTGAAGAAATGCAATTGGGGGTGATTGCTTTTGTGTTTTGTGCAATGTAATTTAATTTTCTATTCATTAGTTTTGGCACTGCCAGTGCACTTCTCTGCCGAAGGTTATCTATTCATATGATTTTGGTTGGAAAAGTGTATTTACATGGAATTTTTTTTTTCTTTTTATAGTGAAAGATTCAGATTATTATTATTTTTTTGCAGTCATCCCCCCTCTCCCTTCAGATCACATTGTAAGCAATAGATGCATCGCACAAACCCTTTGTTCATTCTTTAAGTGTCACATTGGGTGGAGTTACAGATGGTTTGAAAGGATATATTTGTTATTGTTTGTTGGGTATGAACACATGTGAGCTATTTTCAAATAGGTTTTCTTTTCACTTTGTGTGAAAGGTGCCAGTGCAAAAGAATCTCTAGATGTTAGTGAAAATACTTAGTTTTGTCGGTTGGTTTGGTTTGTTTGGTGTTATATGTTTTAATCTCATTAATAATAATATTTTTTGGCTTTTGGATGTATTTCACTCCTTAAAGCATACATAAGAAATTAAAAGCTTTCATCTGCTATATTTAACTTGAAGTGCATAAAAGTTGTGAATTCTTTTGTTTATGTGTGAGAAAGGTTGTAAAATGAAATCATATTGCATGAAAATATAGAAATTGAAATATTCCCATCTGTAGTAAATTAAGAAAGTAAAAAGAAAAAATATATATATTTAAATTCAACTGATATACTTCAGACTGTTAAGTATTTAGAAGTGCAATTTCAAGTATCAAGATTTATCGGCAACTGTAATTATCCTGTGAAATTTAAATAGGTTACAAGAAGTTTTATTAAAGTATATTTAATGAAAAACATTTCATAGGAAATGTAGATTTAATAGTTATATAAAATTGCAGAATTTTATGAGTAAATTAGTTGATAAAAATAATGGTTAGATATATTCATCTTTGCAGCATTTGCATGAAAATCCCATTTACAGCCACTCTCTTTTCAAGTAGTTTCTAAATTATGTAAGTGGAAATAACTAAAAAGACATTTTGGTGATGAAAATTTGTTAGAAGTTTTGCTAGGAAATTGTGAAGAAAACCAAATTTATTATACTTTTTGACAGTGTTTGTCAATTATGCCTATTAACTTTTTATGATACATAGCAATGGGATCAAATTAAATTTTAAGTTTTCTTGTCTCCATCATAATTTTTATGTTATGTTGGTGTAGAAATGAATTCTGTTTGAAAATAGTTCATCAGCACCTTGATGCTTAAATTAACACTGTGACCCTTGTAAGGTATTTCTTGTCATTGACTACTATGTCATTAATTTGTACACATGTAAGTTAAATGTTAAATTTACTACATATTTATTTGTAATAATTAATCACTGATATAGATGGTATTGCTAATTTCATATTTTTAAGTATAAGTTTTTATTGTCATATGTGTCAAACACTTAATTACAAAAAATATTTTCTTGCAATTATTAAAGTATTAACTACACAATGTTACTGAATTACATGTCAAATTGTAGTGTATTTATATAAGCTGTTGTATTCAATAAATGCATAAATATAAATATATTTTTCTGTAACTTTATTTCTTGAGTGAATTGTAAATCACTAATTTCTCTTTGAAGGTGTGTAATTATGTTGCAGTGTTTCCTTGTCATTTTAAGTGTTGTATTAAAAAGAAACGATTATAATTTTTTTAAATAAAAGATTTTCATTATTTCATCATCCTACATATTTCTTTCATACATAATAGATACTTTTGTGGAATTTCATTATATTAGAAGGTATGGCTAAGTCAAAGGTGTTGGACAGTATGAGCAAAGGAGTGAAATATTTAAACACAATTAATTTTTATTTAAATAGTCAAAAATAATTTTGGAATTTTTAAAAGGAACTAAACTCAAGATAATTGCCCCATATTTAGAGGTTTTTATTTTTCTCTATGAAATAAATTTTGAAATTAAAAATTTAACTTATTACAGCAGAATGTAATTGATGCTGTAAAGTGTTAAAGAAACATGGATGTATTGCAAGAAATATAGTAAATTATTTCATTTACTGTTTAATACCAGAGCCTTAAAAAGAAAAAAAGTTTAAATTTCCTTACTTCCCCATTAAGTAAAATATTATTCTCATTTGAAGGGAAAATATAGTGTGTGTTAAATAAAAAGTAATAGAAAAATGTTTCATACACTTCAGTGGTTCTGGTGTATTAAAAAATTAAGTATCTTTAAATTTGTGATTTTGAAAAAGCAATAATAAAAATATTTGTCTAAAATTGCTTCCTATGCTTACTAGAAACTCATGAGATATGAATTTGTTTATTATTAAATTTATCGCATAGTATTACTTTTTAAAATGTGATTTGAAAAGTAGAACTAAGTATGGCTGGTTAATAATGAATATGTATATCAATTTTCATTCTTGTCATGTTAATTCTATAAGGAGCACTAATCATCTGTATATCATTATGATTTACTGTAGGAATCGAAACTATGATCTGTGTAGCTCTGGCAAACAAATGTTCATTGATATGCATGAGTGATTTCTTAAAAAAATAATTTCATCATGTTAAATATTCATTTTAATTAAAGTATGTATTCTATGAATGAAAATCTCTCTAAATTTGAAAGGCAAACAAACATTTTTGAGTATATCATTATGGAAATTGTACAAAATTCTAAATGATACAATTCTCTGATGTTTTTCCCTTCTTCTTCTTCTTCTTTTTTTTTTTTTTTTTTGTTGTATTTGTACAATAATTCACTTTTTTGTGTGAATTGAGCTGTTCTTATTACTAATTTATAGATCTATTAGTTTATGCATAACGATTTGAGGGAAACACTGCAGTTAAGAAAGAGGACGTTGAAAACTTAGCCTGGGAATTCATTTCCTTATTCTAATTGTGCCTAGCGTAGGAGCATAGTTTTTTTTAATTGTGTTTTATATTTTCTTGGAAATGGATTTTCATATGCTTTTTATATACAATATTCAGACTTTGATACTTAAAAGTATTTTTAATAACTGAAAATTCCTTACATTCTTATGATATTTGTCTTGCTTATATAGTTGCTTAAGTGAACTAGACTAGTTTAAAGCAGTTGTTTTTCATAGTATGTATTGCAGATGAATGTCAATGTCTTGGATTGTAAAATTAAAATTTTTGGCAACACTATTTTAAAGTTGCTGAAAAAATTGAACCTCTTTCTTCAGATAAGCACTATAAATAAAAATTTCAACGAAACAATTCTTCAGATTTCATTTGTTGAATTTAGCGTGAAATATAATTGCAGAATAATTTCAGGACTTTTCAAAGTCTAGAAAAACATTACAAAAAATAAGGAAAATATAAAATTTAGCCTTAAATTTGATGAAAAGATTTAATCTGAGCACTAACAATGCCCTTCTCTTTAGCCAAACAAATAAATTCAGCAATGTCAATTTTATGTAAAGTTTTTAATTGTTTTAGGGAAGTCATTAAGTCTTTTATTTTTGAAATTGAGAGAAATAAAGAAATCAAATATTATTCCTTTGTTATAATTTTTCTTCTTTTTAAGGGATAGGAGAGTGCTATTTAACTATGAATGAAGAAGTGAATATATTTTATTTTCTCATTAATGGATTTTACTGTGTAGGCTGATTCTTTTTTTTTTTTTTTAAATAAGTTGAATTAGCTGAAAGTTTTCAAAACTAAATCCATCGTATGTTAACGGAAATTATTGACAATAATCTTGAATGAGTAATTTGTGTTAGCTTAATTTTCAACAGTTTAAATAAGTTTTAATGTAAAGAAAAACTGCTCCTGCACCCCCCCCCCCCCCCCCCCCCCACACACACACACACACACACTTTTTTTTCCATAGAAGTACTGTGTGAATATTAATATTCTTAGCTTAATACTATGAAGAAATTTGTTCTTAGTAGCACATTATTGAATTAATATATATATTTTTTTATTAAACCTTTTTTTTAATTGAAAAGTTTTGCTTTCAAATTTTAAGTTTTATTTTGAAATTTCAGCAAGTAAAAATTTTGTAACATTGCACTTGTTAAATTTTCCAAATTTTTCAAAAAAAAAACTTTTCAAGCTAAAATCTTAATAAAGTATTTATATTAGTGGATAATAATGTTGACAATGTGCTCTACTAATTTACTTAAAAAAAAAAAAGTAGTCTTAAATCTGATTTCAGAGTGCTTAAACTGAAGATGTTTTTATTACTGTAAATACATACTACATTTGTATTTTCAAAATTTATTTTTCTTGAATTTTCTGCACATACTACACTGTAACTTTAAATGTATAACGTTGACTGTACTACTTGTATGAGTTATTATACTAGCTTATATTTATCAGTATTTATTATATTTATATTAACTGTTGCACTAACAATTTTCCAGTTGGAAAAAAGAAACAAAATAGAAAATGACTGACTAAATGAAATAAATTTATTTTGAATCCTTCATTTGTAGGTTTTGCACAGCCTTGATTTTTTTTTCTAAGCTGAAAATTGAATGGAAAAAGAAAAAAAAAATTCAGACTTTGTTTCAGCAAAACACTCACACTTTCCTCTCAAATATTTGTTTTAAAGCACACATGCTTATAGTACTATTTTATGTGTTCTGTTTCATTTTTAATATAAATTTGTCATTTAGCTTCAAATGCCTTAAAATGAAATCTGGCATTACCAAGATTGTATGTACAAATTATCCATAATTTGTTTGAGGATTTTCTTCTTGTGGAGAAGATAAAAAAAGCCGGTGATCTGTTTTCATACCTGAATTTGGTATTTTTATTTTGGCTGTTTGTTCTCTGAATGCAGCCATGTTTATTCTGTTTTAAGATGAAACTATGTTATTGCACATATATACTAATTTATGGCTGCTCTTTAAGACGTCAAATCTATTATCTTGCTTTTGGTTTTAGTACTAGTTTGCACACTTTGTTTCTTTGATATTAATTTTTTTTAGCCTTTTGATTGCTTGATTTATCTTTCTTTATTTTTTATTTTCATAAAAATTTTAGTATTTTTCTTCACATGTATGCTTTCTGAATGAACACGATAAACAATTTGAAATGTTGTATGTTTTAAACCAGCATGAAAGTTTGTATCTGTAAGTAAGTGGCATTACCAAGTAGTATTTTGAGGGGATAAAAATTATAAAATTTTCAGTAGCATGTGAAAGACAAAATTTACGACTATGTACTTTCATGATGAAATGCTAAATATTAATGCTGATTGAAATTCAACTGTCAGTTTGTGTTTTCTTTTCCAACTACAGTAGGAAAAATTCATACATTTAAACATGCAGTTCAAAGTTTAGAATTTGAACTTTTGTTAGTAATTGAAAGAAATAATAAACAGACATGAATTTAGAATTATCTTTTATAGAGAATTTTAAATATGACTGTTGTTTAAAAAGGAGCTGTTATAAGTGCTGAATAAAACAATATTTATTTTTAAAATTGTAACTGCTTTCTAATATATTGAATTTTTGCAGAAAGTGCTTTTGAAATGTGATTAAGAGTATTTGGATATTTGATTGCTTGAATTATTTATTAATTATGCAAAATTAATACTTTTTGTGCTATGCAATACAGTTTTTTTAAATGCAAGATGGTAATTTTGCCTTGCATTTTATTTCATATGTGTTTTTAGAGTTATCTATTTTATGAAAAACATATTTGTGGAACATACAGAGCCTGATTATGACCAATGGGGGGTCCTGGGCACTGATGATTTGGGGGCCCCCATCTATGAAATTTCTTTTATTTTTCATAAAATTTTGATATAAAAAATATATTTCAGAACAATATTTGAAATTGGGGACCCTTTCTAGCCGGGGGGGGGAACTTCCAATTTGCCTATGCGATAATAAGGCTCTGGGAACATACGGAAATGCGATTTTCAATACTTTTTCATTGCAGTTATAAAAATGTGATGATTTGTGATTATCACTTTTTGTTTGAACAGTGAGAGAGAGAAAATAGATTCTGTATTCCTATAAAGCAAAAATTGCTCAGTATGTAGTTGTATATATGCTGAACATGAGCTTATGGTTGCAAATTTTCATGCTGTTTTCCAATGTATGGTTTTCCGAATCTTGGTTATTCAGATTACATATTTGTAATTGTTTTGTTGTTGTTTTGTAACTTCAATATTTTGTGATATATTCTAGTGAGAATGTGAATATAGTTACATTCCAGCCAAAGAGAGAATAATATAAAAAAGTTATAAGCCATACCAGTATAAGTCATTGCATTGTGTGAAAAACTTTTAATGTAATAAAAGGGTTTTCTCACATTTTCCTATTATTTAAGATGACTAAGGAGTTAACTTTTGAAAGTATAAATTTCACATTTTCACTGCCATGTTTTCTAAAAATAGCACTTGTAATCTAAAATTTGAATAACTGTATTTAAATTATGTAAGGTGTTTCAAAAATTGTGTGATTAAAGGAATTTTCTTGATTGGAGCTAGTAATTTTTATTTTAGAAACTAAAGCAGCTGTATTTCCTTTCAGTATTAAAATATAGAAATTATATAAAAATTTTAACACCCTGTATGAAGGAGGGTCAAAAAGGAAAACTTGAACCCTTTTATAGCAGTTTTTAAATTGAAAAATTATTTTAATGTAAATTTGGTTTTCTGATATATGTATGTATATTAGCCAATATCTGATTCTACGGAGAAGAAAACTATAAGACATATGTAAATTAATAAAAACAATACTAATAATAATTTAGTTTTTTATGATGTGTTTAAAGTTTGAATGATATGTCATGCAATTTATTAAAAACTTAGAAAACTTAGAATTATGTTTTTGGAAAAATTAAAATTTTTTAAACCACTCATTTCTTTAGAGAGTGCAGATTTCATAAGTTTTTTTTTCTCCTTTCTTTCTTTCTTTCTTTTTTTTTTTTTGTGTGTGTGAAAAAAAAATCTTTGCATAGCAATTTATTTAAGCTTTCATCTCTAGTTTGTTCCTCTTTATGTGAGGCTTTGAGTATGAACATGATATGAATAAATGTCAAATTTTAAATAAATTCAAGTTAATTTATTTTTATAAGTAAATTTATCTAACTTTTGGAAAAATAAGAATTTTAAAATGTGGGTAATTATATATTCAAATTTTTCTTTACCTACTCTCGCATGTTTTTATTTATCATATACAAAAATTTTAGCCTGACAAAGTTTCTCAGGAAGACGACTGTATAACTGTTTAAATTACAAACATTTATATTAAAACCTATCATTAATCAGTACTCTACTGTTAATTTCCTTTCAATTCAAACCCTTTGACTGTTTTTTAGTGCAATTGTAGATAATTAATCATGTAACATTGCAACACCCTGCATAATTTTAGATTTTATTATCTTAAAATTTACTATCGGACTGAATAATTAATCAAAAATGTATTCAATTACTCTTATGATTAGACTTTTCTAAAAAAGTAAAACATATATATTTTCTGGTCCAGATACTAGTTTTGCCAGTCTAACTATATTTGCGAATAAGAAATGCTTCAGCTATAGGCAAAATATATATGATCTTCTGAAATATATTTTTTAATTGAAGTCATGTAAGATATTTGCAGCTTTGCTATTTGAATTATATTGGTTGCTTTGTGTATGATTTTTAGAATACAAGTTCCCAACCAGGTAATGTGGGTTCAGTTGTGGTTTAAGATTGTGGATAAAAGTGTGTGTGGGGATATTTGAAGGGTGTGGATACAAAACTCACAAATATTTAAAATTCTAGTTTTACTAGAATTATTACATGTTTTGGATCATGTGCAAGTAGTTGTTATGGCACCAAATATATCATACACACCCCCTCACACATAAAAAAAGTCAATATATCCTGTTTGTTTGCAATTTTCTAAGAACAAATTTTGTCAGTGGAGAATGGAAGTTTTGTAGCTACACCCTTCATTTCTGCTTTGTTCTTGACCGAGGTGCAGTTGTAATTCCTGATAATGTTCTCCAAAGAAAAAAAAATTAATTAACTTAAGAGGCTTATTTATTTTTTAATGTGCTCATTATAAAGCTTGTTCCCCCTTCTCATATTTTTAAAAGACTTATGTTTGAACAAAAAGTAACTCTTTACTTTGGAAGAAAGTTTAAACAAAATAGTAAAGATCACAATCCATGCTGTTATGGCTTTGATAATTAATATTTATCATGCATGATGCTATTGGTTAAGTAACCATAAAATCTCTTATAGATGATTTTTTTTTTACTTAAAAAGAATTTTTAGACTCTTTTAAAAAGAATCATTTTACAGCAGTCAACAGAACATGTATTTAAAACTGTTGTTTTTTAGATTATTTTAAATCCAGATTTTTTTAGTGAAAAGTACCAAAGCAGATTTCTTTCTGCTGTGTGAACTTTTTGTTTAAATAATCTGTGTTTTAAGTGTGTTATTTAAGTGTAATTGTGTGTTGGATGGTTTTAAATGATTTGTTTTCATTTTCCTCTGAAATAATCCGGTAAATGGATCTTTTAATGTTAGTTATTTTTTCAATGGTAAATTGATCTTTTTTGTTATGTTTGTGTGATCTTTTAATCTTATTAGCTGCGTGAAAAGCAAAGAGGGGAAAAAAAAAAAAGCATTTTTCCACTGCTTAAGGTTGGATGAGACTAATCCCTTAAATACTTTGTCAGTGATTCGAAAGCTCTAATTTATATAAAGGAAGATAATTTTTTTTTTAATTTGAGTAACACCCTCCCTTCTCTACCACAAATATGCTGTTAGGTATGATTGATTTCTAAATTATGAAAATATTTTTCAAGAAATTTAATTTTTTTTTTGTCATAATTTATTTTCCCACCACAAATAACAAAATAAAATTATTGAATTAAAAAAATCATCAAATAAAGCTAAATTAGTCTTCTTTTTAACTCTTCTTGTTTTGTTATTCAATTACATCAGTTGTTTTGATATAAAAATGTTTAATTTTAATTTTGCTAATGATTTTTGTTTGTGTAAATTTGTTATTATTGCAACAAACAAAATTTTATTTGATTTTAGTTATTAGGTTATTTTAAGCATGCACACATAAAAGTAAATGTTTCCTAATTATCAACTAGCAAAAAGAAACAAAAAACAGCTATTGGTTAAAACACAAAAAGAGTAATAATTCTAGATTCGTTATTTTTATTTGATTTTTTTTACTTGCAATAGGGAGGTTGAGCTTATAAAGAAGGAAATTATTTTCAGTTTTATGTAGATGTATGTAAGTGCGTGATTTTAACATGATTTATTTTAAGTCAAATCATTTCATAATGATTGTGTATTCATCTTTGTCAGAGCTTTGTGAGGGAGGGGGGGGGGGATTGCTTTCACTTAGATTTAAAGTAAGAAAATGAACAAGGTTTTGGATGTGTTTGCGCTTGAAAGAATGCAAACAAAATAAAAAATTTTATTTATTGTAGTAAAAAATCATAAACTTTTGTTGATATTTTCTGAATTTAAAATTAACGATATCAAATATTAATAACTAAATCCTCTTCTTTTTATGCATAACGAAGCTTATATATGTGCATGTTTTCAGTTCAACATTTAAATATAATTAATGTTTTCAAATGATTGTTTAAAAATAACTGTGAAGTAGCATTAATTTAAAGCATGTCCTTGTGCCTCTCCTGTTATTCAATATAAATAAAGTAAGTATCTATAGTGTTATTTTGTTTGTCATGCAAAATCCACAATAGTTATTTAAGGAAATATCTTGGTTTTGAAGTAGTTTACAGAAATCAAAAAGGAAAGACTGGAATGTGAAGTGGTTGGGAACTCTTGCTTTAGAAATTTTATTCAAGGGTTCATAATATATAAGATAAAATCAGAATAATTTAGATTTCATATTTATGTAGATTTGGAGATTTTTGTTTTGTTTGTTTGTTGTCTCCTTCCTCTGTTTTGGTTTGGTTCAGAGTTTATCAAATATCCTTGGTGTAGTATGTTGTGTCCATGGGAAAGTCAAGTAGTGTTTGGAATGCAGATTTGATTATTTTGCATATAAACAGATGTTTATTTTATGTCTGAATATTATGTACTTATGTGTAATGTTTTAGATATTTATTAAAGTTCTATAACATTTTGTTGTACTTTGTTAGTTTTGTGTGTATCATGCATAATCATCAAAAGCAAGACTGGAAGCATTTTGCGGCTGCCAATTAGTCCTTTTCCGAAGAGTGTAATTGTGAAATTTGGCATTATGAAAAGAAAAACATTTTCTTAAAGTTATGAGCTATACAATAATCTCAAATAACTATGCAAGTTCAAATTGTCCCCTTAGTAAAGTTTGAGTCAATGGAAAATATTTTTTGATGTTTGCTTTACAAAAGCAAAGTGTTTACTTGTTCATGAAAGTCACTGAAAAATCAACAAAGTGGGGGAAAAGTCAGAAGTCAAGATAAGCTCACAAAATAGTGGAACATGTTCAGAATTTCATTTTTAACTAATTGTGTACTGTCCCCTTCCAATCCAGTTTTTATAGGTTTTCTTTAAATTCTTTTCATAATAAAAAAGATTACTTTTTTTTTTCCCCATGAAAGATTTTTTTACTTCCTTATATACAGTTAAAGAGATGTAACTTTTTATTTTCAGATTTTAATGGATGGGAGGGGGTTACTATTTTTAAATTTATTTTGACTAATTTTTGCGTGATATCTGTCTGTCAGACAGGCAGAAAAGCAGCTTTCATTAAAACTGCTTTAAATGCTTAATTTGTAATCACAATTATAACTGCTTTAAAAAAGCTACAATGTAGCTTAAAAAAAAAAAAACAGTGATTTCTTATCTGAAAATTCCTAAAAGTTTTTGCAATTTAAAGCCACAGTTGAACTACCAATTTTTTATCTAGATGATTTTGGGTGATTTCTCACTAATGCTTCATAGCACATATTTTCCCCATTTTTTCAAAAACATTTGATCTGTTTTGATTTAAAAGGATCTCTTACCCCTGCAAAACTTCCGGGTCCCTTTTACTCATGTTTTTTTTTTTTTTTTTTTTTTTTTTTTAAAGATCTTAAGAAGGGATGCAATGGATATACGGCAAAGATGCTGCATCCGGCGGCAGTACATCTGGCCTAAAATTATATACTGAGAAATAACATTAATAAATATAATCAATGTTGAGACGGGTAGGCCCTCCCTCCCATTCCGGGCCTGCCTCCCCCCCCCCCCCTTAATTTTGATAAAATAAGGAAATTTGTTAAATTGTTTTTCCAATTTTTGAATTGAAATGGCTTTCTTTCAAGAACTGGTTTTTTAAGGTATTTATCAAACTCTTGAAGGAGAACATCAATGATGTTTCAGCTTTAGCATATATCAGCTTTGATTGCAGTAAAACTAGTACTCATTTCATTTAAACAATCCCTAAAAGATTTCTGATTTTTGAATTAAATTATTTAGAATTAATGAGAAAATTTAAAGAAAAAGTAATACCTGAATGATCTAAGAAAAAAAGTGAAAATAAAACAGAAAAAGAAGAAAGCATACTGCTGCCATATATCCAGTTGAAAGTTTGTCTGGATAGCCAGTATGCGGCCAAATTCAGTTGCATCACTAATCTTAAGCATACTTTAAAACAGACTGTTACATAACTGCCAACTCTACTAGATTTTTCAGGAGAGTACTGGATTTTAATGGTTTCTCCTGGTTTTCTGACATTTTCAAGCTTTAGTAATTAACATATTTATTTCCCACCAGTTCTGAAAGATTACCTCTATCAGAGTATATTCATTCAAAATGGACCAATATACCACAGTATTTTGGTCAAATGTAAAAAGATTAGTGCTTACATTGATTACTCAGCTGTAAAGAATTCTAGGAAATTTCAAAATTAGATGTCAAATTCTTTAACTAACATTTATGAGGGAAGGCCCAAAATTTTACCTTTTCAATTGCTTTACTTTTACTGTTTGTTTAAAAAGCAGATACAGTCAACTCCGGTTATTGTCTGGGGACCATCAAATTTCGTCCACTGTATCCGAAGTTCACTAAAACCGAAGTCTCCTCATGGCGAACTGAGAAACTGTATGTGAACTGGTACTAATGGTTTGCACTCACTATAGCCGAAAGTTCATTATATCCGGAGTTCATTGTATTATAAAAATTTTAACAATTAACAAAAAATTGTTGTGGACCTAACGAAAGTTTAAAATTTCAGTTATTTAACAGTAAAAGAATTCTTTTATTTCTGAGCTCTTTTATAAATTCCATTTTTAACATCATGACCTTATGTGAAATTGAAATTTCAAACATAAATTATTATAAAATGCAAACAGTTCATTTTAAAAACCATAACTGTGTGTCATGTCAACTTATATTTAAAAAAATGATACACAGAATAGATGGTGAAATTAATGTGAAAAAAATTGCGAGTGTTTTGTGGCACAGATAAATAATTACGACTTTAAGATTGTGATACCGCATAAATCTACTGAATTTTTTTCACTAGATGTTGGCAGTTACGCTGTGTTAAAATTAGGATTGTTTTCATTTTCTTTTAATGTTATTGAAGAAAAGCACCAAGAAAATTCTGCATGGGACCCCAAATAGGTAGTCTTGATTTTTTAAACCAGGCTGGCCCCTTATTTGACTTTGATGACGATATCAGCATGAAATTATTGCGCTTTTTCAAAAAGGTTTTCTGCCGTTAGTTTATCGTTGGCTGTCACTGTAAATTATGAAAGGACTTTAGTGAAAAAGTTCGATATGGTTTGGCTTGAAGTGGAGGAAAAGGCTTAAAATTAGAAATGGGTGACCTCCAAAAATGGAAATTATTGTCATCAGAATGGGCTATTTTTACTTCTGTATGACTGTAAAATACATAAGAACTCAGTCTTGGTTTATTTCATTATTTTCAGGTTTTAGATGCTTTAATACAGTAAAATTCATATTCAAACAAATCACGAAGTATTAGAACATTTTTCATTTCTTCTCTGAAGATTTTAATATATCAGATTCGGTGGAGCTATAAATGTTTTCATCTAAGCCAAGTTGCAACTTGCTAAAGATTCTATATACTGCAAGTTTACTTTTTTTTTTAGATTATTATTTATTTTTTAAACAGAAGGAGATTCCATGTTAAACACCACTTCCTCAATATAAAAGTGTGACGATTATTTATTTATTTATTTTTTGGGGGGGACGATTATTTGGGGTAAAGGACGATTTTATTCTATAAAGTTTTCGATTATTATTTAAGTGAAGATTTCACTGCCATTTTCAGGATCAAGTTTGTTAGGTATCTTTCTATACTAGGCTATTACTGAAATTAATTCAAAGCTTATCAATAAAGTCTTTTGGCCATTTCTTCTTTTAAATTTTTCCCCTCTGAATGAAGACAAATTTGTTAGTACATGTGCAAATAAGTGGAAATTTCATTAAGTCAGTGCATCTGACATCATTAATCTTTCTTATATATTCGTGTTTTGTATTGTGTGCGCTTTGTCTTCAAGAGTTCAGAAATTTACTCAGTCACAAATTACGAACACATTAAATACAACTTTTATTTCCAATCATGCAACCCACGAACCAATCAATAACAGTAACTGAAGTGAAGTCAATTTGTCTGAGACGTCGCTAACTCTAAAAACGTCACAGGAAGCTGGCAGATGCCTGAAGTAACTACCATTGAAACACAACGAATAAGTTCGCTTACAAAATATATATTTAGGTATTGTACAATCATGGACAGAAGAAACTTGGAAAAAAGACGGGATTTCTTAGACGAGACGAGTTCTTTCTTGAAGCCTTCACCTGTGCAGTGAAAGGAAAACAAAAAATTAATATGTAACATGTTGCAGTAATTAGAAAAGATGCATAATGCAGTTCAAATTATATTATCTTCGGAAGCAGGGGCACTTAATACTTTATATGATAAAACACGATGTAAATTGATTCTCTAAATTAAGTTAAGAGGGTCATTAGGGAATTTATAAATAAATAGAGAAAATGGGATAAAAAGCTGATTATAGAAGGAAATTTAGCGTGTTATTTTTGGTCAAAATAATCTGAACTTTAATGTAACGTTATTTTGTAAGAGATTAAATATTTTATCCTCTGAGTGCATTATTTAATTATTTAAATAAAATATTGTAAAATAAAATTTACGTTGAGAAACTTCCCCTTCCCCCACCTAAAAAATCCTAGTTTTTAGATTAAAAAGTGGGTAATATTGGGATCGAATATGGAAGGACGCATTAAAAAAAAACGTTTCAAATGTTAAGGGTGACCCTATCTGATTATTTCATATTTAAATCAGCATTTCCAACATGTAAATATATACGTTTATTATTATTATTTTTATGAATACATCAGGTAAACTGATTTCTGTGTATTTTTGAGTGCTAAAGTTCGAAAAAGGAAAGCTTAAAAATTCCCACACGTACTAGAATGTTTTACTGGAGATTTGTGTTTCAGAGTTTTAAAATTTCGACGAAGTCTGAGTAACATAAAATGTCACTTACTGTTCTAAATAGATTTTTTTTCCTCAAATTCTTTTTATTACTACCAGGATCCTTATAAAAAGTTTTCCTTTGATTTACTGCTTTGGGGGATGGGGGGTGGGAGTGTCTCTGAAATGGTATGGCCCCATAGGGTAAATCCTACTGAACCTAATGTATAATTTTGCCCAGAGCTTAATTTCTAAGGGGAAAAAAAGCCGGAGCTCTAATATTCTTGGAGATTATATTTTTACGCAGCGGCTGGCATGTTTGTTGATAAGTATTTTACATTTCTCTAACAACTAACTTTTCAAATCGAGAAAGTGAGTTATTCACCTACATCCTTCAAATGTCGAATTAGTGCACTGTTGGGCTCGGAGCTGAATATTCATGAACTCCGCGGGGTTCTGCTCAATATGTAAAAATTAACTCAGAAAAAATAAATAAGGAACTGAACTCTGTTGAGCTCCTATGCAAATTAAGCCTTGCTCCGGTCCCAGAAGCGTAGCGAGGGGGGTTCGAGCAGGGGCATCTGCTCCCCGGGTGCAGAACTAAGTGGCCTAAAATTATATATGAAACCTCCTCCTCCCGCATTGAATTTCGGCAAATAGGAGGGGGCGCAAAATCTTCAGTTGTCCCCGGATGCTGAAAACCCGAGAAGGTGTCTTTGCCCTGCCCATTTGTGATACAGGAACGGGAAATAAACTGCTAAAATGGGATTTTGTATATTTTATTTCCAATTCTATCACGGCAAGCAAGCTATTTTTTTTAGCGGAATTTTTTTCACAGCGGATGCACAACTTGTATGAAGTAAGGGTATTCGAAAACGACTACAATCCGCAAAAAAAAAAAAAAAAAAAAATATCCGATTTTTTTCCGCTGCAGTGGAAACACCTCAGCAGGCTTTTTTATCTTACTTGGTTATGTCATCGGATTGCAAATCCTGATTTTCCAGGTCGTTTTCCTGGAATCGGAAGATCCTCTCCGGCAGCCTGCGCAGGTATGACATGGCGTCTTGTCTACTGGAGGGGAAGTTCACCTCGGACGTTCGGAGGAGATGCACTGGGAAATCATCATCGAGCTGGTCGTAGCTGTGGCTGCGCTTTCTTTTGCCTCTGCGAAAGGAAGTTGGGAAGAAACAAAAATTGTGAGAAAACATCGAAGAGAAAAGGGTAAAAAAAAATACATTGTATTTGCAGTTGATTTTTTCAAGTGGAAACAAAAAAGTTTTTTGAGACGTGAAAGCAATGCGGGTTTGTGACTTAGGCATCACCAGCAAGTTATTATATGCGTAGTAGTGGATAACAACGTATGGACTCTTTTCTCCTTCTTTATTTAAGAATTAGGATTAATAAAAGGAAGGAAGAAAAAATGTTAAACACATGGGTTGTAAAGTAATTTACTTGAAAATACATTGGGATGTTCGGAAAGTAATTTCGTCTTTTCTCAACTTAGGACTTAATTGTATTTTTCCATAGCCAACTTCACACTTCAGTCGCATAATCATTATATATTTTGACAGCTTATATAGCAAATTTGCTTACGAAAAAGTTCAATTGACTCTACGCAGTAGTTTTTGGTTGGTTGTTGTTGTTGCTTATATGTCCTTTGACAACCGCATGCGGTGCCAGACCCCTCAGATAGGGAGGCGATGGGCAGAGGAGAGGGGGCGTCTTCTACTGGGCCCCAGTGGGAAGTCCGACTTTAGCCCGGGGTCCCCAAATTTTGAACCGATTCTAGGGGAGGGAGCAACCCCAGAGGTAGCGTTAAACTTGGAGGACATTGGAGCCACGACGGATTTTACGTGCACCAGCTCCCTTTAGTGTACACGGTCCCACAGCAGTCCAGCCTAGAGAGGAGTTCACCCTTCTAACCACTGGCCAAGCCGGATGCTGCTTCACTTGCCGTGTTCTGATAGGAACGGAGTTTAGCGCCCAGGCCACTGCGGGACTTTTTGGTTGGTACACTCAAATATGGACACTGAAAACCGACATTTTCAACATGTTTTTCTTTATCGAAAAGGTAAAAATACTGTATAAGAAAGGAAAAAATTATCCGATGTATATGGAGAAGATGTAAGAGAATGGCAGAGTGCCAAAACTGGTTTTCAAAATTTTGATCAGGCAATTTCGATGTTGAAAACGCACCAGGCCAATTGAAGCTGATGAAGACACAATAAAGGCAGTAACTGATGAAAACCGGTGAATAACAAATCCTGAGATCGCTGAAAGATTAAATTTATCGAATTCGACCATTCATAATCATTTGAAACGCCTCAAAGCTCAGCATAATGGGTTCCTCATGTTCTTAAAAAACGTAATGACTTTCCGAACAATCCAATATTTACCTACATAACTACTAATTTTTACGCTTTTTTTCAGAAGATTATTTACCACTATTTTGTTTCTAATTTAATTTTAAAATTAATTAATTTTATCTGTAGATTAAAGTACAATTCTTTGAAAGTTGTGGTAGTTAACCCATATTAGCTTAATTTTTTTTTATGAGCAAAGTAGTTTGAATTTAATTTTAAAGTATGTTTTAATAGAATGATATACAGTGTTCTTCAAATAATTTTGCGATGCATTTTTACATATTTTATAAATACAGAATGTTGCATAGATTCAACGCTAGACATTGACATGAAGTTTATCTGATGACAAAAAAAAATAAGTATTACAACAACACTAGGTTAAAATGGGTTTTAATTTTTCAAAGAGTAAAAGTTGGCAGCTATGTGCCTAAGAGATAGACGCGAGACGAAAAATAAGCTTGTCTCGTCTCGCAAAATCCGTATACAAAAGCATTAAAAACGTTTGTATCGTCTCGAATAAACATCGCAAATCTATCTCGTCTCGCTTCCATTTATTGTATACAAAATCAACAAATCTTATAAATAAAAATGAAATTCTGTTTGTTTGTTTGTTTGTTTGTTTGTTTGTGGATTTGATTCGTATACAAATCCACAAAAATGGACCTATCGGCCTGAAATTTAGTACACATATGTAAAATAATATAGAATAACTCATAGTCCACTTTAAAACTTTGAAAGTCCACCCGTTCCCGGAATTTAAGAGATTTTTTATGCTCTTCACGCAAAAATCTTTCCGTAATTGTAACCCCTGTAGTGAAAAAAGTGTGAAATAAGGATCGTAGTTGCCATGTGTGGCGATTTTGCCGAATAAAATGTCGTTCGTATACAAATCCACAAAAATGGACCTATCGGCCTGAAATTTAGCACAGATATGTAAAATAATATAGAATAAATCGTAGTCCAATTTAAAACTTTGAAAGTCCACCCGTTCCCGGAATTTAAGAGATTTTTTTATGCTATTCACGCAAAAAGCTTTCCGTAATTGTAACCCCTGTAGTGAAAAAAGTGTGAAATAAGGATCGTGGTTGCCATGTGTGGCGATTTTGCCGAATAAAATGTTTTAAATTCTCAAAGTAAAAATAAAAGAATAATAATGATTTTTTTTTGTTAGTTTATATTCGTAAGGTTATTTTTTTTTTAAATTATAATATCGTGTGCATGGGAAATCAGAGCAGGAATGTAATGCTTTACACGCAAAACAATAAGAATTGAAGATTTCCGAGGCTAATAGGTAAATTATTTTAGTTTGGCGAAAAAATAAAATGGCTCAAATGCCGATTTTGTGAAAGTGAGTTCTAGCGGTTTGCACAAATTTCGGCTTGGCGCAATTTATTGAGAGCTTAAGGAAATAGATTTTTGAAAACAAGTGCAAAGGTTTTATTAGAATACAGCGTTAAATTTTAATGATCCGTGAAGAAATAATGCAGTTATTAAGGGATTTCAATTGATCTATCTCCAGAATTCTCGCCAAATGAGTACATTGATTTAAGTTGGGGGAATTCCGCCAAATATCAGAAAATTGAAATCTTCTCATTTAGTACATCGGAGTAATGATGAATAAAACACGTTATAGTTGATAATTTTAAAAAATTCGGCTGTATTAAGGGATTCAACTTTTCAAATGAAGGCTTGCTTTACTTTTTCGCGGTCGAACCATTTCCCATATATTATTGCTGCTAAGTCAATGCTTCGAATGATTTCCTGAAAAAACGCTTGCAAAATGGCGTATGTTGGCACTTTGGCGAGGCTTAGATTTGAAACTGGATTTTATTTGAGACTGGGATATATAATGACACTGGTTATAGATAAAAATGAATGTTGGTATGAGTGTATGAGGTTGAAAAACTCCAGCACCGTTGAGCACCGTTGCACCATGAAATTTGGTTCACCTAAGTCTTTTATCATGGAGAAGCTTTTTATGCTATCCGTTTTCCTCTAACTTGCCACAAGGTGGCGCAGCAGAACGTCGAATTCTCTTCCGTTTAGCCGTTTGCTATGCGAATATCGTCCAACCGATTTCGATGAAATTTGGTACACTCGAATATTAGAACACGGAGAATATTTTTCACTATCCATTTTGCTGTAACTTGCCGCTAAATGGCGCTGAAAAGCATCAACTTCTATACCGTTCGACTGATCGGCATAAAATTTTTTATACTTACACATTTGAGCACGAAGAATATATTCTAACTGCGTTCCTTTTGATGTTACTCACCACTAGATGACACTGCAATGCATTATTATTTTAAATCGTCACTAGATGACGCTGCAGCACGCCAAATTCTTGACCATTCAAACGGTCGCTATGAAAATCAGTATACATAGCTATTTGAACAATGAGAATATTTTGGCGTTATCCATTTTGCTATAACTCGCCACTTGACGGCGCTGTAGCAAATCATTACTTTAATTAACTACTAGATGGCCCTGCAGTGTATCATTTCTTGACTGTGGAAATGATCGTTATGAAAATTGGTATACATAGATAGTTGAACACGGTCGCTATGAAAATCAGTATACATAGCTATTTGAACAATGAGAATATTTTGGCGTTATCCATTTTGCTATAACTCGCCACTTGACGGCGTTGTAGCAAATCATTACTTTATTGAACCACTGGATGGCCCTGCAGTATATCACTACTTGACTGTGCAAATGATCGCTATGAAAATAGGTATACATAGATATTTGAACACGGGGAAGAGTTTGGCGCTATCCATTTTCTTATAACTTGCCACTAAATGTCGCGTCAACACATGAACTTCAGGACTGTCCAGCCGATAGTCATGAAAATTCGTATACATCGATATCTGAATGCGAAAAATATTTTCGCCGTATCCGTTTCGCTAAAACTCGCCACTAGATTGCGCTACGCCGCATGACCTTCTGCACCGTACAAACGATTGCCTTGCAATTCGGTATGCATGATTATTGGACACAATATAACGCGATATCCACTTTGCTATATCTGTTTATTACAATGAATAGTAATCACCACAAATCGTAATATCAAAAAGTCCATTCATTCCCGTGCGAAGAACGGGTACTTCAGCTAGTTTACTATAAATGCTTTGTATAAAACGCGCTGTGCATTAATAAGGTTTGTACATACAATTCAGGTCGTAGAAAAGGATCTTTGTGTACATGTTATTTTTTATTATGTGTGTTCATCCAAAGTACTTAGTTTAAATTTGTTCTTTAACATCAGCTTTTTTTTCAGTGCTTTCATTACTTAGCAAATGGTATATCTGTTGGTTCCAAAGAAAGGAAACAGGTTAAATCAAATAAGACATTGAAGTAATAATTTCCGAAAGTAAATTTTTTACAACACTCAAAATTTTGTACTTTGAAAACCGATAGCATATTTCATCTTCAATATGTTGAAAGTAACATTTAGAATTGAAGCATAAACGGAAGTATGCACTGCTTGATTAACCGCAGTGTTCGGATATTTATGCATAATTGGTTAACTAAAAAAAAAAAAGAAAAACTCGCCGGGGTATGACTTGCTGGGCATAATCAACGGATAAATTTTCGAACACGTCCTACACTAAGCCTCTCTCTTATATTTATTTGACCATTAATTTAGCGTTTTATGATTTGAGCGGAAACATTCCAAACGATAAATTTGAAGATTAAACAAAACTATAAGAAAAAATTATTTTAATTGTAAGAAAATGTTTTTAAAAAAAAATTCCTGTTAAGTATAGGTACTTTACATAATGAACACCGTACTGTTGACGCACGCTTCACAGTTTCACTAGAGGTGATATAATTGGAATTCACCTTTTTTTTGCACCTTTCATAGGTATGGATAAATGATAGCAATTTGCATTTATATATTTATTTACATTATCTAAAAGAAATAGTGGTAAGTAATTTTCCGAAAAAATGTAACATGATACGTGTTTAAATGAAGCTGTGAGTGTGAATTCCTATGCATGCGAAAAATTCATAGAATCAAAAGTTATTAATATTTTATCACTTGTTTTTAGCTACCGACAAGATGCATAATATGCATTTTCTGAAATTTTAATATTCTTTCTACTGATATTTAAAATTTTTCGATTATTTTTTTCAAAAGCGGTTTTACAAATTTCAATGGAATATTTAAAAACATTCCCTATAGAATTCCAGAAAGGGCAAATTATGCATCATGTCAGTATAACTAGATGGTGGGGGAAAATGAATACACTTAAAGTTATCGGTTAAAATAAAACAAAACAAATCAAACCAATTGTGAATTACAGCCTTTTTTTTAAAGAAGTAAAATCATATCAAAATAAAAGTTAGACATTACATTATTGAAGGATCAACTATTCCGTATGCAACTTCTCCGTTACCATGGCCGCCCAGTGCTAATAATGTCCGTATTTCAGCAAGTCTCTGGTCAGATATGCCGCTCCGCCTTTCTCTGGAAAATTAAAGAGCGATAATGATTATGAAATTCTTTCAAATGTTTTAATAACAGTTATACTTTTAGAATACAAGGTGACCGATTAAAAAAAAATGCGACTGTACACGAAATATTACATGCGTGTAAAAAAATAATAAATAAAGAAAAAAATTAGAGGTCTTGTAACAGTGCAATCAAGAGCGTAGTTAGGTGATTTAGGCAGAACAATCCTAATTGAGCCCCTCCCCCCACATGCCACTTAAATACATAAATCTTGAACAACTTGGTAATTCTTCACATATAGTCATTGCGTTTAATAAAATCTTAACCTATCCTACCCTACAGATTTGCTGTTTTGAAAAAGAAAAAAATCTGATGTGTCCAACACATGACTTCCTTGCACGTCTATTAAATCAAAAATGTTTTTTACGCACTTCCTCTAAACTTATTTGTTTGAAAGAGATAAAATATCAATAATAGTAAGGTTTAGCGATTTCTAGCCAAATATTTCGATGTTTAATGAATTTCGGCCCATTGAGCGTAATGTATTTCGAATGTTTTGGGCGGTCCTGTAGATAAACTATCCAATCGAATAGAACCATAAGGGGAGGTGCACAACTAGATGTTACAACTATCCAAAATATGAAGTTTCGACATTCTACGCCTAATAGTTTTTGAGATATGCGAGTTTAATGAATTTCGGCCCATAGAGCGTAATGTATTTCGAATCTTTTGGGCGGTCCTGCACATAAACTATCCATTCGATTGCGACCAAAAGGGGGGGGAGGTGCACAACTAGATCATAGAACAATCCTAAATATCAAATCTCAACATTCTACGACCAATAGTTTTTGAGATATGCGAGTTACATACGTACGTACGTACAGACGGCATGGAAAAACTGACCACAATAAACTCGCCGCTGGTCAAAATGAGTTGCAGACGCGTTAATAGGATCGTGCATGCTAGCCTACGATGAGATGCATCGAAAAAATTCTTTAAATTAAATTTAGGGGTAGTCAAAATCGGTTTTTTTGTCGAAATTTGGGCCCCAAAATTTTTCGGGATCACATTACTTCCTTATACTACGTACAAGGAAGTAAAAACACATAAAACAGCAAAACTGATTAAAATTTAAACCGTGCGAGGCCACGGTTTAAAATTTAAATCAGAGCTTTTACTGTTTTTATAAGCATCTTCTGATTCATATGACTTTGCACTTTCTTTTCTGCTTGCACCTCTGGCAAAGGCCAGCCCCGACAATCCCTAGACACGGCCCTGAATGTAAAAGCTAATTTGAATCGGCGTATGTTTTACCAAGATATGTTCTTTCCACTGTAAAGTTGTGTTCTTCTTCTCACAGATCCTGAGAACTTTTTCTGCCCTTCTATTCTCCCCGCCATTTCTAAGAAGTTAAAAGGTTAATCCCCGCCCAAGCCTCCATGGAAACGTCATATGCAATCACCGCCTGCTGACGTCATTTCTCTGTCCAGTTATCGCCTTTGTGCACGACTACATTCTAGAGAATCAACTCATGTAAAGTAATAAAATACTTTGTAAAATAACACCGTAAAGGTTACTTGAACGGCATACAGCTGTTTCGAGCAAAAACTTTTTGCTCTTCCTCAGTTCACCAGAAGACAGGAACGGGGAACATCTCCTATATTATACAGCCTGTCTGTATTTTTATTAAGCTTAATTTTACGCAGAAGTTTGGAAGTAACAGTATGATATACATATTCATGTAAGCATGTAAATACAGAAGGTCCAGCAAAAGACACACTTATTACAAAATTTAAAATCTCATACACAAAGATCGATAGAAGGATGCGGCAAACAGTATATTTCTTATGTAAGCTGTAAAATTTTAAACAAAAGTTTCGAAGTAGTTGTTATAAAAACCGCTAACAGATGGCGTTGTTATCGTGGGCTTCCATAATGTATTGGCCTCTATATTCTCCCGATCTGACTCCTTGTGACTACTTTCTCGTATCTGAAGCTAGTTGTGCCTCCTTGTGATTATAATCTGTCGGGCACATTGAAAGATACTGTCTACCAGAACCATCCCAACACGCTGGACGAGCTTGAATTGTCGATTTGTGTGGCATGTAAATTAGTTTACGTTGAGACATTACGTGATGTGATGACAAATTCATTATTCGTCTGCGACATCTCTGTGAGTCGCATGGCGGACATTCCGAAAAAAAAAAAAAATGTTTTGTGACTGTTTCCCTGAGGATCACTCAATACTCATACATAATGATCTTCGATCGATTTTGACGTGCAGCGCCATCTATTAGCAGTAGCGTACGCAAGGAGGATTTTGGGTATTCTAACCGCTCTTGTCGAGGATTTTTTTTAATATTAAGTCCATAAATTTTGAATTTTCAGCATAAAGATTGTGTCTTTTAACATTAAAATTGCGTGCGCAACTCCCTCTTCCCTTAAAGGAGAAGATCTGCATGCACGATTCTCTGTTAGTAGCTATTGTAACTACTATTTCAAAATCTCTGCATTAACTTTTACAGGTTACATTATAAACATACCGTTTGCTACATTCCTCTGTTAAGCAAAACTATAATCCAGTTATGTAATTTTAAGATATTTCGAGATATGTAATTTTTAGTTTTCGAGATATGTAATTTTGAAATCAATATGCTCTTTGCTGGACAACCTGTGTAAAGGGAAAGATTTTTTTCAAGCAATAAGCCATCATTTGTGAAAATTTCAACTGTTCTAAACTTACTTCATCATTATTATTATTTTATTTATTTTTTACTTGTTTGCGTGAATAATGGACGGGTGGGATAATTGCAGTCTCCAACCTCTACGGATTTTAACTAACCACTTTTTGCAAAGAATTTACTCCCTAAATATTTTTTTTAAAAGGCCATCTAAACCTAACCTTATATTATAAATGTTTTATAAATTCTAACACGAGAATTACTGCATACGAAAAGTGGTTAAATTATATTCCGAAGAGGTTGGAGATTCTGCAATTGCATCAGAATTCTCCCCCTTCCCCCAAGTTTGACTTACTGAATTCTGTGACTATACACAACATGATTTAATCGACTTACAGCTAGCTTATTTTCCATTGAAACAAGCAATTAGCTATATAAAATTCAGCTTTGCGGAAATTACGATGATCAAAGTGGCACAACCTCCTCTACTACGAATTTTATGGATTTGTTTTACAGGTGTCATAAAAAAAAATATTGAAGCTTGAAGAACTGCACATTACAAAGAATAAATATCAGCCATTTTTTCCGTTCTTATATCAAAAGTTGAGAAAAGAATTAAATTGAGTGGAATCATTTTTTATGTGCTGAACGAAAAAAGGAAGACAAATAGTGTTTAGTGTTTAACTCAGGGAGCGATGCTAAAATCTGTGTGTGACAGATGAAACCAGAGGGTGTTCGTACTTTAAAAAAAAAGGGGGGGGGGGTTAATTGATTTTGGAAAATACTTCTTTTCCCTCTTCCTTTATTATTATTATTATTATTTTATTTATTGAACGGCTTTGAAAAAGGAAAAACCCACTCATGAGGAAGGCATTTTCGAAATTTTCAACAGCATCTGCCATTCACGTTGCAAAAACATCGGCGTTAAATGCTAGGGGTATTATTCTTTATCGCCTGAGTTGTGCCATAAGTGCTAAGGGGATAAGTCTGACTTGAATCATTTTGGCAGATCGGCAGTTTGATCGATGATGCTCAAAAGCCTAAGCTTTCTGGGCTAAAAGTCAGATTTCTCAGTGGTTGGATTACACGGGTTTAATTTTTACGTTAGCTTTTTATAGCTTTTCTGTTTTGTGAATCTGCGTCCTGACATCTAGATATATATCTGAAGAAGTGTCGAATGTATTTTGCCAGTATTACTGAAAAGATAAATCCATTTTATTTAAGATAATTGCTAATATAGACAAACTAGAAGATGAAGTCCGTTATGGAGGCAATTACAACGGACGATAGAAAGAACATGTGACAAAAATATGTCTACACTCAATAAACGAGTATTTAACATTTGTCCACTTAAAATAAATAACTTCAAAATTCATTTTTTTTTATATACCGAAACCGAATTTCACGCTCTTCTGGAAACGTGTAGAAACTTTCACATTCGAACGATTTCGTTTTGTGGGAACCGAACCTCTTACATTAATCGTTCATGCAGAACTCATTTTATTCGTGAAAAAATTAAATTAAACAATGTAATCTGAAAAAACTATTTCAAACGAATTGGAATCGTATTTTTTCCTTCAAAGCCTGATGACCGTGATTTTAATATGGCGTCAACGTCAGTTGCGAGAGTTAATTTTGTCACGCAAATGATTAACTTATTTTACGCTAGAAGATAAAATGGAGCTGAAAATTTGGGAATGGTTGGATTTTCAGATTTTTAAAGAAGCGCAGATTGTTTTCTATATTTATATATATAATTATGAACAATTTCAAGCGGATCGTACAAACGGTATAGATTTTATTGCGTTCTTTGACAATTACTTTTTAATCTGTTTGAATTAATGACAGTAAAAGTTTTATCTTTGAGTGATTCAAACGGAATTGTTACAGAGCCAGTGAGTCAGGAATCAATATTACTATACCGCGCTCTTGTGTCAGCCCCCTGCCATGATCTGAGTCCTCTGTTGTCGGATTTTTTGAGACCATTTTTTTTTTTTTTTTTTAATATAGAGATTCATATCCATAGGTTTTGATCAGTGTTTTTATCCTTAAGTATTGATCACGAAGTTATACCTTTAGGAGGTTACACTTCCCTTACAAAGTTGGATAACGCCAGTCGTAGTGTATAAACACTACACAGGGCGCAAAGCGACATTCGGTAACCGCTCTCCGGTCACGGTGTAGCCATCAAGTAGGAACAATTTTTGCAAAATTTTTACTTACAATGGCGATGACACACAGACAAACAGTATTTACACTTATTTCACGCGGCAATAAATTTTAATACACTTTATTAGTTGACATTAAACTCCAAATCAAGTGAAATCTCAAAACTCATTAAAATATTTAATTCATGTTACACAAAAAACTCGGTAATGATGTCAAAGCCATTCTCTTGCTCAAATATACACACTTCCAACAAATATAAACTTAAATTTTTAAAAATTATCTCAAAATAAGACGTCGTTTTCCCTTTTTTACTTTGTTGCTAAGACAGCCACAATAAATAAATAGATAAATAAATTAAAAATTAATTCGTCACCAACTGGTGTTGTGTCAACCGGTTGTTGTATACGTTATCAAAAGTGTAGTCTTGAAAATTAATGCGACGAATTCTTACGGAGTCTTGTATCTGACGTCATTTTGAACATTTTTCAATTGACACGTACCGGAAATGTACAAAGTGTATGGTAAATTTGAAACTTCTATTGTACTCAAACATTTGTTACTTAATTTTTTTTTTTTTTTTTTTTTTTTTTTTTAACTAGGGCCAAGGCCCCTAGACTCGCTACGCTCGCTTTTCGTATGAGGCATTCGACCCCTAATAAGGCTTATTTGTAAAAAAGACAGAATTTCAACAGACAAATCCCAAAGATTGGATCAGATAGAATATTACTGAGCTACACGTTGCTTGGTTCTTACATGTTCATTGGCACATAAAAATTTAAACTTCACACTACAGTAGACCACTCCAATATATCACGGTAGATATTTTGTTATTAGCAATCCCTGTTCTACGGGTCCTGAGCTATACTCCACCTGGAGTGCGGACTCTGAGTATAATCGCTCGAAAAATTATTTGCACTCCTCAGAAACACAATGATATTTAATGTTGCCATTCAAAAGTTATATTAATTAGGAGTTAAAGCGTAATAAAATCTGTTTAAGCTGTATTTTTAATTATGTAAAACCTATTGGACACTTTGCGTATTTGCCACCCATGGCAATTTTTCATTATTTGGCGACTTGCGTATATGTATAGTTAATAATGAGCTCTAAGAAAACAGTACTTCACATGTTTTCTTTGATAAAAACTACGGAACAGCTAGGATAGCTTGCCACCAATGGCGACTTTTCATTATTTGGCGATTTACACATGCTCACGACCTATAATTACTGCTCATGCAAGGTTCCCGGAAAACCGTTATCCATATTTTCATATACATAATCCTTTGCAGATTGGCGTATTTGGCACCACGAATTATATATCTCGCCGCGCTGGCAAATAGGCATAGTTAACGCCACCAAATATGTCTACTGGTAGGAAATACTCCAGCTGACCGAACCGCCTTGAAAATAATCTGCACTTTAATTATTTTTCATTTTCAAGATACTGGGTTCCAGCATTCTGGAACTCGAAGCTTATTCACCCTGCTTGGAAAGATACTATTTTGCCAGATCATTCCTAATGCCAAGATGGCGCTTTTAAAATCAGTTACAATTAGTTATTGTGTTTTTGAAAAACGAATAGTCGCTATTTCTAAACTCCTGTTGTCTAAGCGAACTTACTATTTGAAAACTCTCAACTTTGTGTAACACACTTTGAGTTATTTATTTCATACTAGCTGAAGTACCCGTCCTCGACGGGTTAGTGAATGAAAATTTCCAAAAAGCAAGAACTTTCGTCAGCATTGTAGGAGTACACAGAATGGATGTAGTATGTTGCAAAGTAAAGAAAGCGAAGTTATAATTTTCATGTATTGTTAAAATATTACAGGTTAGAGAGTAACTAAGTAATATCATTTCATTCGCTTTAGTCGTAATTATGGGATGCGCGAACGAATATTTACGCATATTGAAATAATTTTCGCAAAATCTCAAAATTTAATCAACATTTCTGAAAAATTTGAAGCCTAGAATTTAAGTTGAGTGACAACCTATCATGTCACTCAAATTCGTTTCATTCCCTGCAGTCTTTATTTCGTGATGCTGGACCAAATTTTCAGCATTTTAAAACGATTTTCGAAAAATCTCAAAATGTAAGCAAAATACTTTTAAAATTCAACGCCTATAAATTAAGATTAGCAACTACCTATCATATCACTCAATTTCGTATCATTCGTATTAGTCGTTATTACGTGATGTTTGAAGAAATATAAACGTATTTTGAGAGAATTTTCACAAAATCTCAAAATCTAATGAAAATGTTTAAAAAATTGGACTCCTATAGTTTATGTTGAGCAACCATCTATCGTGTGACCAAATTTCATATCATTCGCTTCAGTCGTTTTTACGTGATGCTTGAACACAAATTTACGCAGTTTGAAACGATTTTCGCAAAATCTCGAAATCTAATCAGATTTTTTTAAAATTAGACGCCTATGTTTTAAGTTGAGTGACCACCTATCATGACACCCAATTTCATTTCATTCGCTTTAGTCGTTATTGCGTGATGCTTGAACACAAATTTACGCAGTTTGAAACGATTTTCGCAAAATCTGAAAATCTAATCAAGATTTTTTAAAAATCGACGCCTATGTTTTAAGTTGAGTGACCACCTATCATGACACCCAATTTCATATCATTCGCTTCAGTCGTTTTTACGTGATGCTTGAACACAAATTTACGCAGTTTGAAAGGATTTTCGCAAAATCTCAAAATCCAATCAAGATTTTTTAAAAATTGGACGCCTATGTTTTAAGTTGAGTGACCACCTATCATGACACCCAATTTCATATCATTCGCTTTAGTCGTTTTTGCGTGATGCTTGAACACAAATTTACGCAGTTTGAAACGATTTTCGCAAAATCTGAAAATCCAATCAAGATTTTTTAAAAATTGGACGCCTATGTTTTAAGTTGAGTGACCACCTATCATGACACCCAATTTCATATCATTCGCTTTAGTCGTTTTTGCGTGATGCTTGAACACAAATTTACGCAGTTTGAAACGATTTTCGCAAAATCTGAAAATCTAATCAAGATTTTTTAAAAATTCGACGCCTATGTTTTAAGTTGAGTGACCACCTATCATGACACCCAATTTCATATCATTCGCTTCAGTCGTTTTTACGTGATGCTTGAACACAAATTTACGCAGTTTGAAAGGATTTTCGCAAAATCTCAAAATCCAATCAAGATTTTTTAAAAATTGGACGCCTATGTTTTAAGTTGAGTGACCACCTATCATGACACCCAATTTCATATCATTCGCTTTAGTCGTTTTTGCGTGATGCTTGAACACAAATTTACGCAGTTTGAAACGATTTTCGCAAAATCTGAAAATCTAATCAAGATTTTTTAAAAATTCGACGCCTATGTTTTAAGTTGAGTGACCACCTATCATGACACCCAATTTCATATCATTCGCTTCAGTCGTTTTTACGTGATGCTTGAACACAAATTTACGCAGTTTGAAACGATTTTCGCAAAATCTGAAAATCTAATCAAGATTTTTAAAAAATTTGACGCCTATGTTTTAAGTTGAGTGACTGCCTATCATGACACCCAATTTCATATCATTCGCTTCAGTCGTTTTTACGTGATGCTTGAACACAAATTTACGCAGTTTGAAACAATTTTCGTAAAATCTGAAAATCTAATCAAGATTTTTTAAAAATTCGACGCCTATGTTTTAAGTTGAGTGACCACCTATCATGACACCCAATTTCATATCATTCGCTTCAGTCGTTTTTACGTGATGCTTGAACACAAATTTACGCAGTTTGAAACGATTTTCGCAAAATCTGAAAATCGAATCAAGATTTTTTTAAAAATTCGACGCCTATGTTTTAAGTTGAGTGACCACCTATCATGACACCCAATTTCATATTATTCGCTTCAGCCGTTTTTACGTGATGCTTAAACAAAAAAAGTGTCACGGACAGAATGACAGAATGACAGAATGACAGACAGACAAACTTTTTTTTGAGGGTCGCATCGGATTCCCGGGTGCTTGAAACGGATAGAAATCGCAAAATTTTTGAATTCCAAGAAATGTACAGACAAAAGTCTAATTTTATTTATATATAAGATACTTTTTAATTTGGCATAAAATGGGCGTAATTCTAACTCATGCTTTGTGAATTTCACGCGACTCTACATACTTGGAAACGCTTTGTTGCAAAGGAATGAATGATTTTATGCCAAATCTGGCAACCATTCTGTTTATTTTTTCAGTTTTTTATTAATATCTTCTAAAATAATTCGATTTTCGAAATTTAAGTCATCTTAGCAGGCTCCTCGGAATTTTTCGAATCTGTGGGCACCTTAGTCGAAACTCAAATCCCCACGGTTTAGGAGAAGATAGGCGAACAAGCTATTGGCAGCGCCAGCGGCCTTTACTTTTTTTAAGAATAGAGAGAATCCATCATTTATTTGGAGATAATTTTCATTCCTTTGTACCAAGGGGGGGGTTAGGGGGGTCATAACCCCCCCATGAGGAATATTTTACCTTACAAAATGTATATTCTTCACTCCTTTATCACACACATGTATGCATATATGTGAGTTGCAGTAGTCGTAACCCCCCACCCCCCCCATGAAAAATTTTTGGCTACGCCCCTGCTTTGTACACATTCTTAGAACTGCTTTTTACTTGTAAAGCATAAGGAGATTGTGCCTTCTATTATTTTAAAATGAGAGACACATTGCCGATGTATCTCTCATATAGAATTAAAAATGAAAGGCAGATGGAAAATAAGAAGCACCAATTGCAGATCGAAATTTATTAAAGGCACGGAGCGATATTTGTGTGCCTCTGCTCCAAATTTTAGGGATACATACATGACCTTGTGCCTCTCAAATTTCCAAGGCAAAATTTTTTACAATGTGCCTCTTAAACCAGAGGCGCACTTTTATGAGTGTACGCTCGATAATTTTTTTTTTTAAACTTGTATTACTGCAAACATACCCTATTAAAACAAATAACTTTAAAATTCAACAAATATGTAAGTTTACCAACCAGAAAATAGAAAAAGTATATACTTTTTAAATTAAAATCTTCCTTATCGAATATCACTATTGAATATTCTGCATTTGCTCTAGGAAAAATCCGGTTATGCTACCGGATTTAGTTAAGACATTGTGACACACTGTTGCACAGCATTGTGAAATTTACCAATTCAGTGATGTACCTAGAATAAGCTAGTGGTGCTTATTCTAGGTATGCGTTATTCTAGGTTGCGTGTTCTTTGCTGCCAACTTACACGGAATTCAACAAACCACTTTTTATAAGCAGTAATTTTCTACTTAGGATATTGCAGTATCTTTATCCATCATTAGATGTGAAAATCCTTAAACTACTAAAGAAGTTACTGTTTACAAAAAGTGGTTATTTGTATTACGTAATTTTGGCATGGCTGGTATGGTGCTTTCATTAAGGTAGGAAAGAGGCTGTTAAGTGATTTTCGGATATCAATAAAATAAGTAAATGAGATTCCACAGTATCTGATTCTTAATCCTCATTTACCCATGATAGAAAATATGCTACCATCCTTTAAATGCTATTTTTTACAGGAAAAAAGTTTCGAAATGTAATTTTGAAGTCATAAAACCATTAACTGTACCTTTAATTAATAATAGTAGAAGTATGGGTACATAGATACCAACATTAATGGATGAAACACACTAAAATATTTTAGGAGCAACGTGTGTTTATACTCTTGTTCTACTTGCAAAATGCTCAAATATCAAGTTTTTCTACTGTTTTAAATATTTAATATGAAAAAAAATAATAATTGCCCTTTTAAAGGGAAAAAAATGTTTCGAAATGTAATTTTGAAGTCATAAAACCATTAACTGTACCTTTACTTAATAATAGTAGTTGTTAGTGGGGTGGGATTAAGGCCAATTATTTACAAGAGTCTCCAACCTCTACGGAATATAATTAACCACTTTTTCAAAACAGCAAATTTTTTAAATATTTTTTTCAAAATTGCCTACAAATCCAATGTCAGACTGTCTTTGGAATGTTGAAATTTCGCTATATTCTAATACAAATTTTACTGTTCAGGGAAAGTGGTTAATTATATTCCGTAGAGGTTGGAGACTGCAGGGGATCTAGGCCTTTGAGTGGGGTGCCCTCCTTGGGGGTCTTTCTAAAGGGTCCTAACCCGTATTTACGCTAAGTTTCGGAGAAAACCACGAAAAACTCCGAACGGTTAGGTCGGTGGACGCGACCTGGTTTCGAATCAGGCGTCTTCCGTCTCCCAGTTCAGTGCGCAATGCACTATGCCACTGGTGGGGCTAGTAGTAGTTTGGGTTCACAGATGCCAACATTAATGGATGAAAAATACTAAAATATTTTAGGAGCAGCGTGTGTTTATACTCTTGTTCTACTTCCAAAATGTTCTACTATCAAGATTTTCCACTATTTTAATAATATTTACTAGGAAAAAGTCATTTGTATGTCAGAAAAGGTATGCTGTTTCACTAGATACAATTTTTTTGCAAAGTTTCATTTACAATGTTTAGAAGAGTTTTCGAATCATAGTACTACCATTCAAACAAAACATATAAAAAGTAACTTTTTTCATAACTTTTTATTATATTTACGCTAGTTGATTTAAAAGAACACCATTTCAACGGAAAAAAAATATTTTTTGGGGGGAATTTCTCATATTGAGAATAAAAGGGTTAATGGTGAGTGGGTACTTGTTCTCACATGTTCAGCGACACTCACTTGAAAAGCAAACAAAAGACTCGTTCATCGATTGGCTGCGTTAAGCTGGGTTCTTCATTGTTATTTTTTACTTCCTTGTACCGAGTAAAGAAAGTTATGTGTTCGCGAAAAATGTCGACATTCAGATTTTAACTGATAATCGATTTTGACCACTCCTGAATTATTGTTAATACTTTCCGGCTTGACCGCCCAACTTACGTATGGACATATGTATGCGTGTTCGATTCATTTTGTCTAACCTTGAATTCACTCTGATTAGTTTTGCGATGACGTACATACGTCACCACAAAACTAGAAAAGTTCAAAAACGATCATCAAAAGAATGTTGAAAATTATGTTTGGAATGCCATAACATCTAGTTGTGCATCACTATTTTTGATTGCAATTGGCTGGTTACTTTATTCACAGGGTATCTCAAAATTCACATTAAGGTCTATGGACATCTTCAATATATTAAAATTCTATGGTCAACCATTCTTTGGCCTACGGCCAAAAGTCCCGCCAGATGCCGATTTTTTATGTTTTGTTTATTTAATATTTCGTCGCATGTTACAGCTTCGCAATTATGGCTACTCTAGTATTAATTGCCCTTCTCATAACATACCCTCAGGAATACCCTTCAATTAACAAACCAAAATTGAAGGATGTGGGGAATGGTTATAGAAAAAATGGCATTCTGAGATGCAACACTTTTTCATTAAAAGTAGAAATGTTTAAATTTTATTTTTGTGGAGTTTATTGCTGAAATTCTCAAGGTTAAACTTTTGTTTCGTCTAAATAAATAAATTATCAGAAATGATGTCACATAAATTTATTTCTAATGTTTGTCGCACTGAAGAGCAATTACTTTATGAGGTTAACGTTCATTATTGGGATACGATAGGCAACGTTGGTGCAAACCAGGGGTGGCCAAATTGTGCATCATTATATTATTTCAAGTGGCGCATTGAATCCTTGTACCTACTTATTGTTTTGAGACAGACTGAAGAAATTCGAAATGTTTTCGAACCCGGAAATATTTTATTTCGTATAGTTTATGACGCCAAAGGAAGCATTTGTAAATGCATTGACATTATAAATCCAGCCGCCATTGAACCCCTACCAAGTATCCGAAAAATTAATTCTCTCTCTAGAATCTTCTTCCTCAGAACAACAATTTCAATTTCATGTTACTACTTTTCTCCGATAAACTAAATCAGACCTGCATTCATATTTTCCTGTTCTAACGGTGAACTTAAATACAACTGCCAACTTATCTCGATTTTATTATAAGATTTCCCACCACAATTTTTTAAACAGTTTTATTTTACATGTGAATTTGAACCATTAAAAGTGAGTACGTCACTTCAAAATCCGTTGAGCTTTGCTCTTTTCGAGCATCTTAAAGCACATTCGCTTGAGAGGGTTTGAGTGTATCATGCTAGCGGGCTAGTTAGGAGAGGCTCAGTTTACGGCGTTCCGACGCGAAAACTTGGGATGGCGCGTCACTCGGCAATACTTGATTTATTTTCATTCTTGATTTAACATCTTTCTAGGTCCATTGATCACTTCATACTTAGCCCGTGATGGCTGGTTCTGAGGAATCTTTTCTTGGTTGGTTTCTCCTCGCTTGACGTTCCTCGACTTGAGGTTTCAGACTACCTGAGGCGACTCTGACTTCAAATAAGATTCTTGAGAAGCAGCGAGCTGCCGGCCAAGGCTAATGTGCATGCCTTGGTTTCTCAGTTTGGATTGCGATGTCATCGTCTTGTGTCGGTGGCAACTTTTGGGCGACGCAGAGCATCGATGTTCCGATTTTGAAGATTTCCCACTCAACGAGTTACGCTTAATGCCGTACCCCAGCTCATTGATAAGGACTTTTTTGCTTCCATCATATCCTCTACCATTTGGACTTTTCATCGAATTCTCGCTCGCCGTTGAGCCCACCCAGCCATTTTACGGGATCTACTCTACCATCTTTCTGCTTTCCGCCTGCTTCCAACCGTTGATTCCCGATTTCCGGCGTCATCGGCTCCTTATTGATTTGATTGACTCGGGCCTTCGGCCCCTTTACTAAGAAGATAATGTACCTAATAATGACACTTATTCCAAATGGAGATAAGGCTTTTAGCTACAGTGCTCCGTTAATCAGCGACCTTTGGTCAGTCAATTAGTCAGTCAAGTTTAAAGTGTAAAGGAAAAATTAGTGGTAGAAATCTTTCGATAAATTCGGATGATTTGGCAGCTATGACTAAGGATAGTAAAAGAAGTTCTTGAGTTGTATGGTGCATCTGAACTTAACCGTAAAAAAAAAGTGGCTCACGATATGTTAAAGTTTGGTCACCACTGGCGTAAGCAGTCCACCCGATCTCCAGAAGAAAAGAACTTTTAAATTATTCTGGCTTTTCTTAAAGTTGTTATTGATATTATTATTATTCGGATAAATCAAGATATAAAGCTTATATTCATCGTATTTTATGAAAGATGTAAATTAAATTAATACTACGATTGAGAAAGTAAGATAACGTTTATTCTATTTCGCTGTTGGAAAGCATTAGAAAGACACAAAGGTGGACGATCCCTTGTTGCTGTCTACTTTGCCCCTTTTTGAGTTCTGTTTGAATGTCCTTCTACCATATAGCTTTGTGCAATGTTAACACTCTTATATAGAATAATATACTTAATTTTTATATGCTTACATGAATTTATTTCTTAGATTGTATTAGCTCAAATAAACATTTTCGTATTTGTTTTTTTTATTAGCACGCGCATGCATTAATCACAAAAATTGTCTCCTGCGATCTTATCACGATTGTTTGTTATTAATAATTTTGACACAATATCAAATTTAGCATCTAAATTTTTAATTAAAAATAGAGCTGTTTAAAAATTGTGGTAAGAAATCTTCCGATGAACTCGCAAGAGTAGGTAGCTATGAAAAAGTGAAAAAAAAAATTATTATTACTATTATTATTGGGTGGCGCAATGGTTTTTTTTAATCATGATATTGTTTTATTCAGCACAGTGTCTTGTATCACTTTTCAGATACGAAAATATTAGGTATACCGGAAAGTAAGTCCTTTTTAAAAATATTTTATCTAAAGCTAATAATATGAAATTTGGAACGCAAGTGAGATTTTTAGAGTAGGTGCTAGATTGGAGAGTATTTTTCTTCATAACTTGTGGGGTAGGGGACCAAAACGTTCTTTTCACATATCCTGCTTGATCTCAAAGAAGAAAAGAGATACCCACAACATTCTTTCTCTAAAATAGAACAGTCACAAATACCTAAAAATCCATTTCGAACGTAATCCTCCAAGGAGGGTAAACGTGAAAAAAGGGGGAGGGAGGCCATTTTTCTTGAAAGAAAAAAAAATATATAAAATTTTCGCTTCCAAATTTAACAAATACGAGTACTGTACCTAGGCACAACTTGTTTGGAATTCAGTTCTTGTTGAAAATTTATTAGTTTGAATTTTATGTAAAAAGAGAGCATTATTTTCGGGTACACCAATACATACGACTAGTGGTACGCCATTACCCGATGTAAAACACACCCTTAAAGAATTCAACTGCATAACCCAAAATTTTTAAATGAAAGCTGAAGTAAACTATTCTATCTGAAATAGAGAAGACAATAGAGCGCTATCGAATGTCTTATTCTTTATCTGCAGTAGCAAAAATATATTCAGCGAAATTGTGAATTGTAAATTTTTCTAGAAATCTGCTTTTCTTTTCTTTTCTTTTCTTTTTTTTTTGAGGGAGGGGGGGGGAGTATCTTCTCTACATCAGAAGAGCGTTTTAATGAGTTCGGAAATAAACAATGCTTTTCGCATTCCGCAAAGAAGATTTATGAAGAGAAAGAAAAAGAAATTTCAAACTTTTCTCTAAGTAGGTGGCAATGGACTCCGCTTGGTAAAAAATACACGAAGATTTATCTTATTCAAAGCTGCGAACCCTCTGAATGAGAAATACGATGTTTCGAAAGGAAGCTCTAAAATCATACGACAAAAAAAAAAAAAATTAAAAAGGATGCGGGGGGGGGGGGGGAAGGGCGGAATTAGTGATTTTAGATGCTGTGATTCAATTAACCAAAGTAGAAGAAAAAGTAAGGCAGATATATTTCAAGCATTATTAATTAACAAAATTAAATTTATTTCTTCCAGTTTGTTATTGATGTAAAAAGATATTCCAGGACAAAAAAAACTGTTTAAGATTATTTTGAAATATGTCGCTGAAAATTATTGTTATTATTATTTTTAATGCTCAATATTGGGCGTTATTTAACTTAGATATTTAAATTGATCAACTGATCAATTTTCATAGAAGATCAATGCAATTATACACTAACCCTTTGGCCCTGGCGTCATAATATTAGAATACATCTTTGCATTACTCTATATTCTTCATTTTGAAGAATTTTTAACTCCAAAATTTAGTTTACTACTAATAATACATGCAGGAACAGCAGAACGTTATCATGTTTGCTCTGTAGATGGCAGAAAATCACCAGCAGAGAAGATCATGGATGTGTCAAGATATTTGAAGCCAAAAGTTAAATGCATCTTTATGAATGAATGAATGAATGAATGCAATCAAAATGCATGAGAAGTGTGAAGTATTTTCAAGTTTTCATGCATGAGAAGTGTGAAGTATTTCCATGTTTTCATGCACAAAGAAATTGTCTCAAAAGGTTTCATACAAAATAACTGTAATATTTTTCTCATTTAACACAATTATACCTCGTGTCCTATTATTAGGACATTTTTTAATTAGTTTGGTAATTAACTGAATGTTATAATATATTTCATATTTAAGATCCTTACATATAGTGCAGCGCATCTAACCGCAAATTGATTTTTTATCTGCTCTATTCAAAATTCATGGCCGAAGAGGTTAAGAATAAAAGAGGTTCAACTAACACATTAATAATAATAATAATAAATTGACACATTTTCCTATTTTAAGTACTCACTAAAGTGGTATTTATTTAAAGTTATTATAATCCATGAGTATTAGAATATATTTTGGGCGGTTTTTTTCCAGATGTAAAGTTAATATGCGCTAGAGCACTTAAAAACGCCCCCGCCCCAAGGTCTCCCTTCCTTCTAGCAGACATCCCTCGAGTAGCTTTGCCTTAACCACAAAATCAAATCTTTTGAAAAACTTAACAATGCATTTGCACTTATATGCTGTGTCAGATTTGAAACAAAATATAAACGAATATAAAGGAAACAAACGCTGCAAATTATCGTTTGTCGAGTTGTCTTAAACAAGTTTCATGAACTAAGTCCTAATGCTTTGTAGACACACTAAATTATGCGAACTAATTTTGGTTTAATTACTGTGCGAGATAGGTATTCAAAGCAAAGGTGCGAAGTAATAACATTACAAATGAAGCGATAGATGTGTTAATATAAATGAAGATACATAATTATTCGGCTCGTGCATACGAATATTTATTTCCGATGGAGAATTTTCGCTTATCACAAAATTAGCTAATTAACTGTGACAGTTTTCACGACATGCAGCAGTTTTCTACTTTTGTATATAAAGCCATCCAACCAGCGCACTGAAGGATGAAAAGATAGAAAAATCGTTATATTTGAACTCTGTGTTCACCGGAATTTTAAGTTCTGTATAAAGCAAGAAAATATGATTTATGACGAAAATATCTAATTTATTCTCAATGTATCACGTAATTGTTCTGCTTTGTCTAGGTATGAACGCGGTTGAAATTGTGACCGATAATTTGTCCTGATATAGTGAAATTAGTACACAAAAGATTTATATGTTTATATCATGATTCCCAACCTTTTCCTCCCCGAGAACCCCTAAAGTTCAAACGAAATTGACAATTCCTTGTACGTAACTATAAAGATTATGCTTTTGTTGAAAAATTAACCACCACGATTTTTTAATAGTTTTACTTTTTATGATAATATAATTAGTAGCACGTTCGTTTTGTCCAATTCTAATATCATACTGCTAATGGCCATGCTTGTGTAGTTGCGGAGTATTGCTACGTTATTTTCACGAACCGACAAGGGTTCGTAAACGAGCGGTTTATATGAAAAAATTGAAGTTTGATGTATCAGTTTTCTAACTTTGCAATTTACATTTAAAGTTTCCGGTGCAAAATATTTTATTTTCGTTTTAATTACCTTTCATTCAAAAATTCTGCACTTACACAAAATATTTCCAAAATACCTGAAATCTAGAGTTTTAAATTTAAAACTAATTTTGACTGAAAAAAAAAACCGTAAATCTAATTCATATAATCGGAATCACCGAGAAAGAAAAGGTTAGAATATATAATATATTGTTTGAGACAGAAATGAAATTTCAATAAAAAAAATTTACACCTTAAACACTTCGAAATAAGGTTTAGAACCCCACTGGAGTTACGTTACCTTAGACTGAACATGAAGAAGCACACAAAATACCAAAAGAGAAAAGTTATGCGTCCATTGAAAAAAAAAAGTGAGCCAAATTAGAGACATAGCATTTACGATTGTTTTTTCAATCAAAATAAATACAAGTTTAGTTTTAATTTTAAATTTAAAAATGATCACTTTCCAGAAAATTTTCTGAAGTACTAGATTTTTTTTACTGTTTCACAATTTTAGGATGAAAAGTATTTAGAACGAAAAATAAATATTTGGCTTGATTATCCTTACTTGGTTTAAATAATACTTATTTTTGAGGACAATTTCATTTCTATTTCACTAACAAGGTACTATGGTACAGGGTAGTTCTGAACTCCAGAGAGTGTTATGATAGTACGACACGAGCATTTATCATTACCGAACTACAGTTGCAAACATTATGATCACGCATGAGTCAATATAACACCGGTCAAAACGATTTTTGGGTCTGACTTCTACATGTTAAATTTTAGTTTCTCATACGCCAAAACTAAGGAAAATAACATTTTTTCTTATAAAAGCTTGCTTTTGTAGAAATTAAAGCATTTTTCAATTTTTGGCAAAAATCACTGATTTATATATATATAATATAATAGCTTACTTACGTAAAGTGAAATCCCAAGAAAAAATATAAAAATAAAAATGTAGATAGCACATGGTGCCAATTAACGAGCTTATACCGTATAAAGTGTTTAAATATAGCCTTTTAAGGCAATGAAAGAGTGGATAAATTGGATATAAAGCGCCAAATTAGAACTGGTGGGATTTTAAGCCTAATCACATGTATCCACAAATAGACGGAAAGTGGAATGGATAATTAAAATGGTGTGCTCTATCATCAGGCGCCACGGCACACACATTTCAATTTAATCGAAAAAAACAATAATAGCTAGGTTTCTGCAAGTTACCTGATCAAAATTAGGGTCCTTTTGTAACTTGGGGACGCGACCGTAGCTATTAGAAATAAACAACGAGGAAGTGGACCGACAAGAAGAGCGAAGCTCAGTAATGGAGGCAGTATTAGTGCATGCTGCCATCAGAGATGACTTAATGCCATCAATAGACAAGTAATGTCATGGAGTGGGGAAAAAATGATATATTAATAATACTTTGGAAGTATGGAAAGGAAAGGAAAAAATAAAAAAGTAATAATTAAATGAATAAATAAAAAGAATAAAAAAGGTAATAATTAAATTAATAAATAATAAAATAAATATAACACTAGTATAGCTAGCCTATGTTTAACGTAGTACAAGCTGCAGTAGCTAAGAAGTACTTAGTTGAAGTTGTGGAAAAGGAGAAAAACTGTAGAAATTAATTATAACACGAATGATAATGATAATAATTATACACATTTATTTTTGCTAATATTATTGTAAAATATTTAGGTAGAACAGTACTCTGTATGGCTTCATTAGTTACAGACTCACATAAAAAAGGAAGAAGTACCAGTATTCAACTATTCTTAATTATAGAATTTTTTTTTTTAAATAAAGTATATAGATATATATTTTATGATATATATATATATATATATATATATATATACGAGGGTAAGTTGAAAAATAAGTTTCCCCTGTCGACTGTGGTCAGAGTTGTGTATGAAAGTCAAAAATAGAATGAGACATTAAAGATATGACATACCTTTATTTTATTATTCTCGTACGAGCACGTTGAGACATTTGTCATATCGCTTGATAAGCTTCAAAAAGTCCTCCAAGAAAAATTCAGGGCTTTGCATATGGAAGAAGCGTTGAACGGCTATGGGTGAAAAGCGACACAGCAGGAAAACGCGCAAATCACCAATACACCATTGGGTAGAGGTCGCAGCAAATCAAGCAGATGACACTGTTTCAGTGCCTGCGCAAAGCGGAGACCAGCCTCTCATTTGAGCCCCGGTAGGTATGGCCATACAGTCCTGATCTCGCACTAAGCGACTTCCATCTGTTTCCGGCTTTGAAGAAAAATCTCGGGGGGAGGCGCTTTGGAAGCAATACTGAAGTGAAACAAGCCGGTCAACGCTTCTTCCATATGCAAAGCCCTGATTTTTTCCTGGAGGGCTTTTTGAAGCTTATTAAGCGATATGATAAATGTCTCAATGTACTTGGTACCTATGTGGAAAAATAAAGGTATGTCATATCTTTAATATCTCATTCTATTTTTTGACTTTCATACACAACTCTGACCACAGTCGACAGGGACAACTTATTTTTCAACTTACCCTCGTATATATATATATATATATTATACTAGCACTACTAACATAAATAAATATTCTCCAATCTATAATACTTTAAACTTGTCTATATATAATAAAACACTTAGAACTTCTAGAGGTAAACGTAAAAAGAGTAATAGTCCTAAGTATTCTAATAGTTATATAAAATCTGCTATTTTAAAATTATATAATTACTATACCAGTACTTATAATTGGATTAATATACGTACTTTCATTTACTCCATTAAAAAGAAACTTTTAGTTAAGTATTTTTCTATTTTTTCAAACCTTAACATTTCTGGACATTTTTCTCACCTATTCTTCGATCTCATTGTTGCACGAGCCACTGCACTTACCGTAAACCTAACCAATAACAGTAATAATACACCTTCTAATTCTAACTTATTAATTACTTTCACAAATCCTGCAATCAATAACTTAAACTTCAATACAATATTTTCTACTAATAACACTTACTTTCCAATCAAAAATGTCATTATTAAAAAGTCCTTTAAATATCCCCTACCCTTTGGTAGGAAACTATTTAACTATAACTCCTTTTCGAAAACATATAACCCTTCTGATACACCACCCTGTATATGCAATGACAATCACTATAGGAACTTCATTAATAGGGATTATGGACACATCATTACTGGGGATCTAGCTATCATAAAAGATATTAGGTTAAAAAAACTCATGCAGAAGGGCTCTAAACACCGTATTCCTTCAAAACACTCTCTTAGTGGCATTGTAACACAATTCACATATGATTTAGATTTTTACATACATAATACTGCCTTAAAATACAGCACTCCTATTGAAGCCTTCACTACCTGGAAAGTAAAAGTACTTTCAATCTTTAAGCAAAATATTGCTAAATATGTAAAATATAGTTCTCCTGTCAATAGTCAATTTCATACTCAAATAGACTTTATAAAGCAGTATTTCATAATTACTTATGTAGATAAATCATCCAATAACTATGTTTTTATTTGTAAACAGTTATATCATAGCTTGTTAGCCTCTACAATTGTAAATAACAGTATCTATTCCTCTACTAATTTGTCTACTGTAATTTGTAACAAAAAAATTCTGGCTTTCTACAAACTTCTCAACCTACAACATAATAATCTAAACTATCCTTCTATATTGTACTAATCCCTAAATTTCATAAATCGCCTTTAAAGTTTCGAACTGTTACAATAGGATGTAATACATATAGCAATGTAGCAAGTAAACTTCTATTAAAGATATTGTCTGTTATGCATGAGTATTATATAAAACGTAATGATTACTCTATCTCTATAGGAAATACTTATGATCTACGCAATACAATATGTACTATTAGTAATATTACCTCTTTATATACCTATGATTTTAAAGATCTATTTAACAATATTCCTCTTGACGACCTTTACAATATAATTAATGAATTATTTGAAACTTGTGTTAACAATATTCAGCTCCTTTCCCATGTTGATATAAGTTATTTCAGTTGTCTATCTAAATTTATTATCTATAATAATTTTATTCTACATAACAATAAAATATATCTACAAAATCATGGTATACCACAAGGTGGTTCAGCATCTAGTTACCTTGCAGATCTTTACTTATATTACTATGGAAAAGAATATACTAATACACACATCATTCTTAAACGATATATAGATGATATCTTACTTGTAAACACTACTAATAATAATAACATTATCTTCCCCATAAAATATCCATCTGCTCTGGAATTAATTAAAAATGATATGCTTAACAATTCTGTTAGTTTTCTAGATCTAAGTATCTCCATCACTCCTAGAAATAGCCTTAGTTTCAATATATATGATAAGCGTGAAGATTTTAGCTTTAAAGTAAATAGCTTTACTCATTTTTCCTCCTGCTTACATAAATCTGTATTTCGCAATATCATCTATAATCACTGCTGTAGAATCAAGTTTCTATGTTCTGATGATTTTGAAGTCTCCAATTTTAAATCTCTATTTCTGTCAGCTAGACAATACAACTATCCCACTAAGTTACTAAAATCTATTATATACAATTCTTGATAATGATGTGTCTAATGTCTTTGTTAATTTACTGGAGGTTGGGTGGGGTTTTGGTTTTAAGGTTGTAATTGGATGGTTGGGTCGGGCGGAGGAAGTTTTTCTCATTAAAAAAAAAAAATTAATATGTTTAAAAACAATTTGGATGTGTATATGCATGCATATACATATCTGGAGGGTTAAAAAAAAAAAAAAAACCGGGGTTCCTATATTGTGATTATTCCGTCCTAAACATTATTTTTTATTTCTTTCTTATTTACTAGATTAATCTTCTGTCATACAATAACTTATTATACATACTTTATCAATAATAATAATCATTATATATTTTAAACAATATGTTATATTTAATTTTGCTATACTATTTATTTTATTCAATCATTTTAATTTATTATTATTCAATATATATTTATTATATTAATATACCTGGATATTCTTAAAATTTAATAATATTACCTTTTAGTATTTGGCAACTCCTATACTTTCTTCTTTCCACTTTTACACTTTTATTTAGTGGCAACACCATTTTTCACTTTTTACAATTCTTAGCATTGGCAACACATATCAATTGTTCAAATGAAATTTCCATGTGCTCAAGGTCTGGTATGTAAAATTATAATTCCTATTTCTAATTTTTGTTATCTTTTTGATTTCTTCTTTCCTTTATATAGTAGGGTAGGGCCCAGATGTGTGGAGTTAATATCTCTTCTGATATGCCACACAACCGAAACTCTACTATTTGGTTTGCTGTAAATTATAATCCACTGTTTGTGGCCCCTGACGATGGTGACAGTGGTTATAATTTCCGTTCCATTATATTATCACAATAATTCTTGCACTTTATTTGGCTTCAAGATCTGGTTCCTAATTCTTGCTAATAGCTGTTATATTTTTATGCGAGATATGTCTTATTTGTAGTATGTTTTGTGTTTTACTTGTTAGTTATATATATATATATATATATATATATATATATATATATCATATATATATATATCATATATATATAATACATAAATCATCATTTTTTCAGACGCAATCAATTGCAGTTTTTAGTATATTACTTTGCATCATTGTGTTGATAAAATTAAAATATTGTATACTAAATATTACATACAATATTATTATAAAAATACAGTTTACTTTCGGGTTAATCAAAGTGCTGCCATCTTTCGTTTATGAAATAAATTAAAATATACTTATCGTCGTAAATCAGACAAAAGCAAACTTTAAGAACTAAAAATAAAAATGTAAGTGTTTTTCAATGTCTAGAATCAGAATTTAAGCATAAGAACAGACCCCCCCCTTTTTTTTTTTCTTTTTTTTTTTGACCGGTGTTAGTTTTTGCAATCTCATGAACAAGCTATCAACTCCGCCAACACCCTCCAGATACAGAAAGCCTTACAAGTGAAGCTTTGACACCATCACTAGATCTTCTATGACATCATCACAGTTTTAGTTTCACAAAGTATACCTATTTTAAATTTGTGGTGAATTTTTTCCCTGATAATGCTTTTTAATGATTTAAGACAAAAAAATTAATTTTACGGAAAATGGCAAATTTTGACCATCACTAATTGTATAATATGATACAGAAGTAGATCACAACGAATTATTTTGTATAAAAAAGGTATTTTAATTTTTATCTTTAGTTTAAGATATTTTCTAATATTTGTAGCATTCACCAGAAATTTAAATAGTTTTACTTCTTGAAGATACAACTGTCATGACGTCATTATCTAGGGATGACGTCAAAGCTTACTTTTTTAGGCCATTATCTAGAAGGTTATGACCCTGTACGCACCAAAACCTATGCATATCACGTGACTGTGACCTTTTATGTACAGCTGCGGAAAAAAAAAGTCCCACTTGCTCTTTATTTCGCTGTCGTTCGTCGTACAGTAAAGTTATATGTACCATTCGTTTGCAAATAACGTGTACTTTAATTTACTATTAATTTAATTTGCATCAGGGGCTGTCTTCATATTTAATTCTGCATCAACTTCGTTTTTCTCAATGGCAACTCCATATTTTGACTTATTAAACGAAAGAAAACCTCCAAATTACCCTAAATATAAATTTTCACCAATTTTCTACGATAATTTTTGGAGATATTGAGAATTAATTTTTGCGCGTTTTTAGGGGACTTTCTGCAAATTGAAAAACGCTATTTGTAGGTTCCGAACTTTTCGCCTTTCATTAATTTCGCTCTCGAGAGTTAAAAGAAATTAATATTATTTTCAAGGAAAATATTGTTTCCATCTCTCTTAAAGTTTTTTGTACTGAGAATATCAAGGGTAGAATAGAATATTTAGTCTGTGGTCCAAATGACCGTGAGTTCATAACTTCGTTCGTACACATGATTTAAGGGGAAAATGCAAAATGACTGCTCACGATTTTAAAAATCTTTGTAATTTTGAAATTGTCATTGAGTATTTCCGTTGATGGTTCTCTTAGACAGGTGAACTGTTGGCAGGAGTTAGAGGCTGCTCTCTGCTCTTCTGACTACAAGCTTGAATATTACTCAGCTATGGTCGAACTTGAAGAATGATTTCCTGATAGAAAATTTATTAGTTTTAATTTCATGTAAAAAAACGCAATTACTTTTTTGCCGACCCAATATTATCACTGTGTTTGTTATTTTACTTTCTTCATTTAATACTATCGTCTGCAATGTGCAATATTCTTAAGACTTTTGGCGGAATTTTAATTTATAGTTAGATGAAAATTTAGACAGAAAAACGTGATTTTGAATGTTTGATAAAGTATGGGGAAGTCCAAAGACCTAATGTTTCCGATTCACGCCTGGTAAGTTGAGGATGTTAGTTTTTCAGAAGTAGGACGTTGTATTAGAAGACTTACATCTACTGCATCTAATTCTATAGCTAGAAAATTTTTAATTTAGGGGAATATGGTAGCGGACGCAATAATACACGCTTTATAGAATCCCTATCAAACTGTAAAAACCTCTAATTTATTTGCTTCAAAATTTGATATTTTTAATATTGGTATCTTTTACTGTGTTTTTGCACAAAATAAATCTAATTTACGTTTATTTTATGCAATTTTCAAAAAATGTTCACTTAATAAATTTATATATGGTCCCTTAACTCATGAAAATAACACATTTTATTTAATATAAATTAAACTACTCAACGTAAAAATTTGAAATTTTGCACAGCCATGTAATATCACTTTCAGCATCTATTTCCATCGAAATTTGGCTAGGTCGCTTTTCATAATTTTTTTGAATATTAATTTAATAATTCACAATTCATATTAATAATTTATTAAAAATCATAACATTAAATTATGTTTGGGTCGTTTAGTTCTTATAGTACGAATAAAAATCAGCTTCTTACTACCAATATTATATGAGATATGAATTGAAGTATGAAAAAATATTTTAACATAAAGGGAGGGGGATTTTGGGTGCTCATAACTCACTCACTTTCTGTCCAAATTTATTGAAAATTGGTGTCCGGGGTTAAAATGAGCCAAATTTTTGAAATATGAAGTGAAATCTAGGGGTTGCTATTGAGAAAAAAAAGTTGATGCGAATTTTAATATGTAGATGGCCCCTTATGCAATTTTTATGCATAGCAAATTAAAGTGTACGTCAATCGTAAACGATTGGTATCTGTAACTTTGATATACGTCGAACGACGGCCGAAAAAAGTACAAATGGGACTTTTTTTTTCCCGCAGCTGTACATGCCCAAAATTGTGCTCAATCGAATACGCAGTTTAGATGCAAGCGCACTTTCGAGAATTTCCGCCCATTCGCTACAATGTAAAGGAAATATTTTTCGCAGCCCTGTAAAAATAAATAAATAAATAAAAATAAATAAAAACTCAGTCCTACACACACCGAAATCAATACCGGTCTTCTGACGGAGGTTCACAACATCTATACCAAATTTGAGCTCAATTGAATGCACCGTTTAGGAGCTATCGTGTTCACTCATATGCACACAAACACACGCACATCTCGTAAAGATAGCATACCATCTCGTAATACCCATCTCATAAATTATTTACAGGTCCCTTAACTTTTTACAGACCGAATTCAGATCCATGCTTATTTTAAATATTTATTTATTTATTTGCACATTTTGTCTTCTAATGCGTTAGTTAAAAAAGATATTAGTCATTTAAATGAGGGGAAAATATATTGTACACAATTTTCCCTGGGTTCACAATTGGGAGCATGAGTCATATCTGACTAAACTGTTACATTGGTTTTGAAAACGGGATGTACTGATGGGCAATTTAAATATTAAATGAAATATTAATAATTAATAAACGATTTAATTTTAAATTTAAATAAAAATATGATTTGAGTTTGAAGGGTTCGAGGGTGTATCAAGATAGCTCTGTAAAAATGAATGGGAATGGCTATTTTTACGACTTTTTGTCCAGATTCCTACTAATGATAGAAATGCAATTTCTATTTTAAAACCGTCACCTTTCAACCAAATCTGCTAATTTTTTTCAAGTCAATATTGGTGTTCTGAATTGGGCGCATTGGCTTGTTAAAGGTTAACGATATGAATTTTTGTAACTTTTTTAACCTTTCTTGATTCATGTCGTACTCATAAAGTGAGCTCCACAAAAAAAAAAAAAAAAAAAAAAACTACATATAAAACGGGATTTGCATATATAATTTACAAATGACATTATTAAGTAAAAGATATTCACAAAGGTTTTATTTCTTTTATTATTTCGTTTCTTTCTTTTTTTTTTTTTTTTTTAGATTGTGGGCGGATCCTTAACCCATGAGCCATCCCTCCTCCTTTAGGTGAACCAATGTGCTCCAATCCCTATCTGTATTCGAATTACATCAAAGAATTTCTTTGTGCAGGAAATAACATGGCACACACACCAAAGCGCTTTATTTATTTATATTGGTAATCAAAAATATTCTGAATTGCAAATTTTTATAAGAAATAGATCTCGTTTCCATTTCTCTCTTTATTTCTATTGAAACAGAATTTTAATGACTTTGAAGATAAAAGCTTCATGCATTCATAGAGAGAGGAGACGCAGAAAAGAAATTCGGAAGTATTTTCAAAACTGAAGATGGCAACGTACGCTGCTTATTTGTACAGAACCCAATTCGGGAAGCTGCGAAGTCTTTTTTGAATGCCAAATGCGATGTTTAAAAGGAGAATTTGTAAAAGTGAGCGAGGGAATAGCGTATGATTTCGAAATCAATTTTGAGGTTTGCATGTTTAAGTGCTGCTTGTGTGCGTGTGTGTTAAGTATATTAATTATAGTAATTAGTTATGTATAAGGGTCGCCAAAATGAAAGTGGCACTGCGGGTGGTTTGAGAAATGATTTAATGGTATTAATATAAATTTATATACAAAAGAAAGAAGTAATACAGGGTAAAAGATAGACTAGACAAAGTCGTATTGTTGGTTGAAACAAGTATCCCAGCGGTCAACGAGATCATGGATACCTGGGTGAAGGAGCTCCGTGGAAAGGGGCAACCTTTCATGTAGTATTGTGTGCACATTTCCTTTACTCGTAGGCATTTCCTCCGCTATTTCGGAAGTGGTGATACGCATATTGATTAAACGCGACGGTCCACAGCTGCAACTAGTCGCTGATTTGACCAAGTCATGACCTGCCGTCAGTACTGCTTTTTCCATTACGAAAATCCCTAAACCACCACGCTTACTTCGAACGAGCGAAATTCGATCAGTCGGAGCGCAACTCTTGACAGCAGCATGCAGTGTAAACTTTCAACCACATTCAACGGCATTAGAAGATCAACTACTAACCCCAACGCCTGTCTGGCGGGAGTTTTTCAACGGAAGCCCCTGTCCCTTTTTAAAGACAAAAATAATAAGGAGAGGACACTTCCTCGTGGCGCGTAGCGCCCTCTACTCATTAGAGAAGATAGTTGCTGAGGAAAAAAAAGGTTGGTTACACTTTTAAATTACTGACAACAAATATGAAAGACTAAGTGCAACGTTGTAACAAATTTCATTTCCGTCCAAATTAAGAATGATATGACTCATCGAAAATTGCGCGAACGAACATAAACAGTGGCGTAATCGACCGACTCCAGATCGATTTTGAATTTGTAAACTTTCATTGCAACGGACAGTTGACATTGTGCTCTGGAGGAAACAATTTGTACCACGCTTGCTACAGATATAACTTGTAATCTGGAATTTTTGGTAAGTTAACTATAATTTGTTTCGTAGTATCTAACATGTGTTGTTATTATTTTAATAACACAAAACTTGCATTTTCTAAATTTCTTTATTTATTTCCAGTTTTTTTAAAAATATGACGACAGAGAACGAACATAAAAAAAGAAAATATGAGGAAGAAAATAGAAGTTTTAATAATGAGTGGGAAGAGAATTTCTTTTTTATTCACAGTAACGGAACGGAAAAGCATTATGTGTTATTTTTAATTTTACGAAAATTATAAAGCAATTTTAGAGCAATTTACGTCGACATTGTGAAACCAATCATCCTCAGTTTTTTAATCAGTATCCACCAAATTTCAAATTAAGATCAGATAAACTTGCTTCTTTAAAATCAAATTTAAATAAACAAATTTTATATAAATTAAATATCAAATTTCAATCGCTCGACGCCTTTTATCCGACGTCGGATAAATGAAGGTTGGATAAGCGAGACTCTACTGTATTAGATTTAGTAGCACTTCAAGAATCAAACCGCGGTGTCGATATTAAAAATGCATTAGATTCCATAATGAAAACTTTTGATGTGCCTCTTAATAAGCTTGTAAGCATTGCAACTGATGGAGCTCCGGCAATGCTGGATAAAAGAAAAAATCGGTCTTGTTCGGCTTTTAAGAGATGATTCTCAAATTCCACAATTCATACCGATTCACTGCATAATTCACAGAGAACATCTCGTTACGAAATATTTAAAATATCCTGATGTTATGAAAACAGTGTTACACATTGTAAATTATATTCGCACCAATGCAAAAAAACCATCGACAATTCAAAAATTTCCTTGAAGAATAAAAGGACGAAGAACTTCCAAATGATATTAATTTCTTTTGCATTGTTAGATGGTTATCTAGCTACAACGTATTAAATCGATTTGTAGATTTGTTTGATCCGATATCTGCATATCTAAAAGAAAAGGTAATGACCTTTTCAGAATTAGACGATGACGAGTGGTTACAAGACTTAATGTTCTTGATTGATGTCATGGAACATTTGCAAATACTGAATTTACAATTGCAGGAGAAAGATAAAACAATATCTGACCTCTCACAGTGTATACTTAGTTTTCAAACTAAATTACAACTTTTTCAAAAGGACCTTTAAAAATAAGACATTTTGTCATTTTCCTCGAATTAAAAAAATTTGTTCTAATATTAAACAAGAAAAATTCAACGAGTATATAAAAAAGCTAGAAGGAATATTGACGGAATTCCAAAATATATTTCAAGATTATAAATATTTTAAATCGTCTCTTGATTTTTTTTTTCTGAATCCATTTGAAATTAACATAATTCAAGGTGATTTTTCCATTTCCAATATAATTATGACTCAAAAAGCATCTGGAGGATTAGAATTAATAGAGATGCAAGAAGATCAAGCACTACTATTAAAATATAAGTGGACGCCGATTACTGAATTTTGCAAATTTGTATCAGAATCGAAGTATCCTGAATTAAAAAAGTCTGCTGGTCGAATTACTTCAATATTCGGAACAGCGTACTTATGTGAATCATTTTATTCCATTTTAAAATTCGTGAAATCCAAACACCGATCAGTATTAACTAACCAGCATTTCAAAGAATTACTGAGAAGTACTGTCAACAATTATTCACCAAATTTTAAAGAAATATCAAAAGTAAAATAAGTGTATTTAATTTTTAATATTTAAATTCAATACACATATTTTGTACTTTTATTTATATGTTTTCAATAATTTCTGTTAAAAAAAATCAATACCTTTTAAATACATTTAATTGCGGATCCCGAAAAATTTCGATTTTTGATAAATGGCTCCGACTATCATGACGCTTGGTCACCCCCATACTGTATAGTTGCATACAGCTGCTATCATATAGCAGTTGCGGTTTTAACGGCGTTGATAGTAGAGATGGCCAATGATTCGATGAGTCGAATCAGTGATTCGAATCTTGGTACTGAGTGGCTCAGTCTTTACACTCACTCTCTACTGATTCGAATCTCAAGCCCTCAACTGTGGGGAAATACATTCCAAGTTCGAAGGGAAGGAAAACTAATTTTCCCTTTGCCATTCCCAGAGATTTTCCCTTACTCTTTCAACTCTTTTCGACTCTTTACGACTCTTTTCGACTCTGAGTCGATAGATGATTTGAAACAGCAAATGAGTGGGTGTGGGTGAGTTGGTCACTGAGTTGGTGCAGCAACGAATCTTTACTGATTCAGTGTTTCGCTCTGTTTCGGTGATTGTATACGATCGTTGAGATTTGTTAGTTTTTCGAATCTTCTATCGACTCGGAGGAGTCGAAAGGAGTCGAAAAGAGTTGAAAGGATGTTTCATTTAATTAGAGGGTTTTTTTCGAATCTTCTATCGACTCAGAGTCGAAAGGAGTCGAAAAGAGTTGAAAGGATGTTTCATTTAATTGAAGTTTTTTTTTCGAATCTTTGGTGTTTCATTTAATTAAAGTTTTTTTTTCGAATCTTTGGTGTTTCATTTCTTGGTTGGTGGTCGGATTTAAAGTTTCATCTGTCTGTGGGTGTGGAGTGGGTCGAACATCGTTTGCTTTTGGCGGGGGGCATAGGCGTTACTTCCTAAGGGCAAGAGGGGTCAATCCCCCCCCCCCCCCGAAAAAAAATTAAGAAAAAAACGGAACGTTAAGTTTACATGGTGGCGGGTTTTCATGTGAAGGGAAATAGAATGAAATAAAGTTAGGATTGTGCTTGTCACTTTTAATGAAGGATACAGGGGCGGTATTAAGCGCTCTCACAAAAGGACTTTGTAATAAGCAAAATAACATTTCGCTTTATTGCTGCAGATTTCGTTTAAGATATTTTTTTTACCTTGTTTGTCGTTTAAGGGGAATTATTTTATTTTCTTTCGTAATTCAGAGAAATACAAAATAGGGTCTAAATAAGCAGTGGAGTAGTTAGTGTTATTGACAGTGGCGTAGCCAGGATTTTATTTCGGGGTGGGCTGGGTATCAAATTTAAAGATAAAGTTCAATTGTAAGCTAAGTAAAGAGTCTCATTTTTTGGGGGGGGCAGCAGCCCCTCAGTAGGACTGGGCCAAAAATCGATAAATATCGACATATCGGTTTTATTTCAACATCAAATATCCGATATTCCCATTTTCATTTCAGTGAAATCTCGAATTCGATAAAGGGCAAAAATACAGGCCGGCCAGGGGCGCAGCCAGAAATTTTTTATGGGGGGGGGGTTATGACTACTGCAACTCATATATATGTATACGTGTGTATGATAATGTAGTGAAGAAAATACATTTTGTATGGCAAAAAATTCCTCATGGGGGTTATGACCCCCCTAACCCCCCCCCCCCCTTTGGCTACGCCTCTGAGGCCGGCGATAAGAAAATCCTGAGATCAATACCAGCTTGTGATGCTTTTGCTACTGCTTTCTCTCGGAAAGCTTCTTCTTCTCTCATCGCAGAAAAAACAGCTCCATGGTTTATTAGTCTAATTACCATAATTAATTAACGTATATCTCGGAACCTATCCACCGGAGCGCGTTTTTATTGATTCTCGACCCCCCCTAGACTCAACACCCCACCGATACTTAAAATTTCGAATGCTTTGACACCAAACTTAACCTTTTAATCTTACAGGCCCAGGGGGTCATACGAAGCTCCCCTATATTTTCAATTTGGGCATTTTAAACACTAGTCTCCTCCGGCGGCATCTCCAAAGTCTGGAAACCATCCCAGAGCCAATTTCTACATGTTTGCAGTCCTTTTAAGCCTCAATCATGGTTAATTAGTCTAATTACCATAATTAATTAACGTATATCTCGGAAACTATCCATCGGAGCGCGTTTTTATTGATTCTCGACCCCCCCTTAGGAACCCCTATCGTTGCATAAAATTTCGAATACTTTGACACCAAACTTAACCTTTTAATCTTACAGGCCCAGGGGGGCATACGAAGCTCCCCTGTATTTTCATTCCGGGCAGTTTAAACACTAGTTTTACTTGAGCAAGGAGAGAGAGATGCTAACTGCCCGAGAACTCAGTGGAGAGGAAACCCGATGAATGGGTGAAGGGTGTTTAAATAGTACGGCTTTCGGCGCAGAGAGAGGGAAAATTTCTTTAGTTGTTTTATTGATTCAAGATTCGAATCATCGAAGTAGTGAGTGAGTCGAGATTCGAATCAGTAAAATGAGTCGAACCGCCCATCTCTAGTTGATAGTAATTGATTTAGTACTGACTAAGGAATAAACTTTTTTTGATTAAAATTTTCTAACATAATATACTGGTGCTTTATAATTTTGCGGTAAGCGGATGTTAAGTGTTTCTCATATATACTCGTACATTTGCGGAACGACAAAAATTAATGTTTTTCACGGACATACTTCAGATCCAAAAATAATAAATTATATTTATGCATGGGTTTTATGAACCGAATCAAATGTTATATAAGTAAAATTTTTAGTTGGAACGACATTTGCTCGTGGTTATTTTTTGATAAATTTGATATGCTTTTACCGGTAATATCGCGTGCCGACAATCGTCCAGGGTCCAGCGGTTGGGAAATACTGCGTTGAATGACATGATCCTCAGAATTATCCACTGTTCTGCAATTTTTAGTTCAGTTTTACACTTAGCGGGTCTAAAAGCATTCTCATTTATTTCCAAAAGCATTCGTATTTATAAAAAAATTCTCTATTAACACGGTAAAAAAAAAAAAAAAAAATCAAATAATTCTATAATTTACACTTCTATAAACACTTCTATAACACTTCTCTTTAAACACGCCCTAAAGTGCTAGAAATATTAAAAGAGTATCATAATTCATGCGTCGTCCCATTTTCCCTCCTTATTCCTTTTAGTGTATCATAATTTGTGAGTGTACCGTATTTGCCTTCCCTGTTCCATAAAACATTTCCTTGGAACTGAAATCTATATTAAAATTGCCTAGTAAAACTGTTTCATACTCTTCGCCAGAAATATTCTAACTATACTTATCCTTTCTAATAAACTGTAGTGTTTGCCAGTTCCTCGCCAAATATGGAAGATATCACCAGGCTTAGTTACGGGGACTTATTTTTTGCACCAAGCTTAGTAATAAATCATCAAAAATTGAAAACCTTGGAGATATTCAGCATTTTATTCTCTCCTCACACCTAGCTAGTGTCATTTTTAAGCAATTCTCTCCATTAACCGTAAGGCATATGAAATATTTTTTTGCAGCTCTGTAAAAAAGCTATAAATCCAAAATTCATACCGGTCATACGACGGTGGGATTTAATATATATACCAAATGTGAGTTCAATCGAAAGCCCCGTTACCAATTGAAAAATACAACGGAAAAATATCGATGCAAGTCGGTCCTAAGATTATTTCAATAGAAAATGCTGGAGTAAACGAAATAGTACTGTTACAGAAAAAAACGCTCGAAATACTGGTGTCAAAAGATATTTTATGCGTGTTCCATACAAAGTTTTTATTTATTTTATAGTACTATAGTACTAAAAAGTTAATCTTTACTTTTTCTTATTGTTATCTGCCCCACCATTTGCACTCTCAACTAGGTGACGGAAGGTGCGTGGTTGAAACTCAGGTCACGTGCTTCGACCTAGGCATTTGGAGTTTTCCGTGGTTTTCTCCGAAACTTCGAGTAAAATGCGTGTTAGGGTCCCTTAGAAAGTCCCCCACTCGCCCTAGATCTCTCGAGCAGATAATTGGCCGTAACCCCACAATTCAATACAATACTTATTGTTATCAGAATATACCTGGTAAGTTTATTAATATAAATGAAAAATGTGCAGGCACGAAATGGACTAATTAGCGAGAAAATAGTAAAAACGTCGGAATTAGAAGAAAGAAGTGACGTGATATGTATACTGCGAGGGACACAAAATTAATCGCCAAATGACATGCGCGCTTCCTGCTTTATTTAGATTTTCTCACGCTGCACTCGATGGTAAACATAGAAAACTGAAGAATTAAAGCAATAAGTGATAAATCGCCAAAAAAAAGGCTTTTAAAACTGCCAACAATGTGGTTAAAAAACTAAAGATATTTCTATGGCAAAAAATCGCACCTTTGCCGTTCCGCCACGCCTGAACCATTTGACTTTTTAAGACACATCTAACGATCAAGACCTTTTTTCAGACATCTCAACTAAATTTCTACACCTAACTGTTCTCTCACTTTAGTGGATACAGTAAAAAACATGTTTCAAATTAATATATAGATGTATTTGTATGGAGGAAAATTGTACCTTCGTCGTTCTGCCACACCTGAACCGTTCGACTTTCCTATTTTTTCTCTTTGATGACACATCTACAAACCAAGACCGTTTTTTAGACACCTCAACCAAATTTTTACACCTAGCCGTTCTCTCGGTTTAGTGGATACAGGAAAAGCACGTTTCAAATTAATATATAGATGCTCATCAGTCATCTCGGACTGTTTGCATTGGAGCTATATATACCACTTAGGGCCAGATTCACCAAACTGTGAGTAGCCCACCATCACCCGAGAGTTGGGAAACCTGCATTGCCGGTTTGTCTCGGAGACAACTCGGAAACTGTATTCACCAACTTATTTCCGCCCAGGGTTACTTGACTCTGGAGTTGTCTCAGCCAGCTTTGAAAGCTCGTCTGTGATTGGTCAGAGTAATGATTCCAGGAAGGGGATGAACTAGGTTTAATGTTCGGGAGATCGAACCCAGCTCCCACCACACACACTTCCTTCATGATAGTTAATTTGTTTTTATGCAAACTGCGCATTAAAATGTGAAAATTAATTTTTAAAAAATAGACTGATTAAACATTTAATACAAAATTGCATCCAATATTTTTTATAAATAAAATTTCATGTCTGTTATACTTTTTTCAAATTTAGGAATTTTCATATTTTTTAACACACAAAAATTAATTTATGCAGTTTCGATGTTTTTCTTTTTGAGATACTTTATATATTATACATAGAATATGTATATCTTTAAAAAATTCTATGATACTGAAGCATATTGTTTTTTTTTTCTCACATTTGTGTGAAAAATTGTTAATTCGCTATTCCCAAATACAGTACACTACAATCAGACAAAAATGTTTAACCCATCAACAACACTTTTTTTTTACATCCTTCACTCCTAAATGATTAATCTCTTCAATGTAAATATTTTTATCCCGCCTCTTCTTACGAAAAGAAAAAAAAAAAAAAAAAAAAAAAAAAAGCACGGGCGTAGTAGATCCACAGTGCTCTGGCCAAATCGCCCCTCATCTGTGGAACAATAGAGACAAGAAAATAAATAGGAAAGATCAGAATTTACTTACTTATTTTCAACACAAAAAATAATTAAGAATAAAAAAGCGTTCAAATCAGAAAAAAGAGGGAATGGAAAAGCAAACCAAGATAAGTCCGACAGATGGCGCCTGCAGTCTCTACGGCAAAAAAAGTACAGTCATTCTCGAGAGTTTTTGGAAACATTGTACAAAGATTTTTTATCACTTTTGGCGGCTTTTATAGCTTGATGGGTGGTTTTCACAGCAGTATCCGTCTGTTAAAGCACAAAATATTCAAGTATTAGCGAAACTTTGGAATTTTCCAAACCTATAAAAAACAACCCTCGTATCCGCCATTTATAAACCCGAGTCAACCCTCCGATTTTGCGGGGTTAGCATCTGCACCTGGAGTCAGTTTCAATTCTTGGGGTAACCCCCGATTTTGGAGTTGTGAATACCATTTTCTCACTAACCCTTGAAGTAGCTCGCTTTGCTGGGTGCCAACATGCGAGGCTTATTTAGGTTGGTGAGAGCGGGGGGGGGGTTACCAAGTTCTCTCAATTTAATGTACATAGTCAAAACACGTTTCAAATTAATGTATGGATAAGAGATAAAGTGCCAAAATTACGTTTATAACTGCCAACAATGAAGTTAATTCACCACAATGCCTATGGAGAAAAATTGCACCTTCGTCATTCCGTCGCACTGAACCGTTCGATCTATTTTTCTCTTTTGGTGACACATCTACAGACCTTTTTTTAGATACCTCAACCAAGTATTTAAACCTAGCCGTTCTTTCAATTTAGTGGGTACAGTTAAATCAAGTTTCAAACTAATACATAGAAAAAAGTTAAAAAAATAAGCAATAAAGCACCAAAATAAAGAAGGGTTTTATGACTGCAACAATGTATTTAATAAACCGCAATGTTATTTCTATGCCGAAAAATTGCATCTTTTCCGTTCCGCCATGCCTGATCCGTTCGACTTTTCAAATTTTTCTTTTCTGATGACACATCTACAGACCAAGACCTTCTTTTAGACACCTCAACCAAATTTTTACACCTATCAGTTCTTTCAATTTAGTGGATACAGTAAAAAACATGTTTCAAATTAATAGAGAAGTGATTAAAAAAATAAGCGATAAAGCGCCAAAATAAAGAAGGCTTTTATGACTGCCAACAATGTATTTAATAAACCACAATGATATTTCTATGGCGGAATATTGCACCTTCGTCGTTCCGCCACGCCTGAGCCATTCGACTTTTTCTATTTTTCTCTTTTGATGGCGCATGTACACAGGGGAGCCAAGGGGGGGTGGGTAGGTTAAGGGGGTCACAACCCCCTCCCATGAGGAATATTTTGCCATACAAAATGTATATTCTTCACTCCCTTATCACAAAAATGTATACATAATGTGAGTTGCAGTAGTCGTAACCCCCCCATGAAAAATTTCTGGCTACGCCTCTGCATATACAGGCCAGGACCTTTTTTTAGACATCCCAACGAAATTTCTACACCTTGACGTTCTCTCAATTTAGTTGTTACAGTAAAAAAATAGTTTCGAATTAATTTATATAGATAAATACATAATTACAAGGATTAGAAAAAGAACAAAAGTTCTTTTGCATTAAGGATCAGCTGTCAACTCGTAGGATATTCGTTGAATATTTGTTGATGGTAGATTTGATCAAAACCACACCCTCATTTTTAATTTAAAATAAAACTATTTGAAAAATGTGGTGGAAAACCATCTGATAAAATTGTGAGAATTGCCAGTTATGCATAAGATGACCATACGTCACGTTTTGAACGGGACAGTCCCGTTTTTAGGTGGCTTTTCCCATTGTCCCCAAGCGCAGCTTCGGGACACCGTAATGTCCCCGCAGTGTCCCGGTTTTAGGAAGACAGCAACCCACGGTAACAATTTCAATAAAGGGCGCGAAAAAATCTACAACCATCAAACGTCACGTCTGGGGGAAAAAAAAAAAAAAATGACTTCCCTGCTTCCCCTCTCGAGACACAAAGAAAACGCTAAAAGTTACAAGGAATGAAATCACTTTCCCCACTCTTTCATTCTCGTAAACAGGAATCAAGAATTTATTACTATTAATTCTTACTATTAATTCTATTGTATATTCTATCCAGTTTACCTTCGAAGAAGAGTGCAACGATTCATTACCTTTTCTTCATATCCTTATTACTAAAAATCCCAACGCTTTCTTCACTGTTTTTCTTAAACCCTTTTCTATTTCTTTTGCTCCTTATGATCTTTGGGTGGGCGAGGGGGGGGGGGTGGGATGCATTGTTTATGTGTTTCTTGTTTTAATGTTCTTTTTTTTTGTCAACTAATTAACTTTATTTAATTTTTTTAAAACTTATGTTCCTCTTTTGCTTATTCCCTCCCCCCCCCCCTACCCCGTTCTCCAATTTATTCTGTCATTCACTTTGGTTTCTATGATTTTTTTTCCTTCAGGATAACCTTTTTTTCTGTGCTCTTTTGTTTACATTTCTCACTTTCTTAACTTCCTGTCTTTTGTGGGATGGTGTTTTTGAAGTTGAAGAAAGGGCAACCCCTAGTACCATCCTAGATGTATTTTTTGCTCATTGGTTAGCTATACTAGCACTATTTTTTTATAGTATATATGTGTTTTAGCAAAGTTATTTTTTAAAAAATTTTTTGGATGTTAACGTTAACACCAGTTGTTTTACTCAATTTTTTATTACAACTAAAAGATACTCAGACCTGTAAATTCAGTCTCCCTACACTATTACCTTAAAAACGGTAGATATTCCGCTTTGAGGAAGAAAGTGTAAATACACTATTGTCAGAAAATTGTTGGTCCCGTTTTGAAAGAAAAATAAATGGTCATGTTAGTCAGTCAGTTCAATCATTTAAATTGTGCTAGTGTCTAAATGGTACATTCGAATAAATGGAAACTGGAAATTTATATTATAGATCACCGTCACACAATCTGTTTAGATTTTGGTGGATGTAGGGCTTATAGGTTTTGTACAGGGCTACAAAAAGCAATTCCTATGCAAAGTATGCCAGCGTCTATCTCCATGATGCATTCGATTGCGCTCAGATTAGGTACGCGTATCATAGATCACTGTCTTATATACTGCATCGATTTTTGTGTGTGTAAAGCTTACAGTTTTTCGCAGGGCTACAAAAAAAGTATTCTTATACATTGTGGGATATTCATTCAAATTATTTGCTCACTAGCTTCTGAACACTGCATCCGAATGAGTAGAATCAATTTTATTTAAACGCTTTTTAAAGATAAAGTATTTGGGAAGTCGAGTGGAGTCACTCCAGATTTTTACAAATCTGTTTTAGCCCATGATGCAGGTAATATGTATGCGCAAAACCGAAATAATCTTGAACATCTATATAAACTGCACTGAAATTAAATAATTTCAATGTTAGAAATATTCAAATCCCAGTGTCCGATTTTATTTGATTTGTGTTCATAACACTTGCGTATGTATATATAAAAATAGCTAAATCTTCATGTTCCAATAAAATGATTGTATTTGCATGCTGTTCTTTGCACGGATTCTCATAATTTAAAATGAATTCTAATTGAGCATTTTATTTCACAAGCTTATTTATTTTATGAGCTTATTATAAGCTTATTTATTATAAGCTTATTTATTTATGCTATTTATTGAGCATTTTATTTCAAGCTTACTTAATTTTTAGTGAATAGAACAAATATCAAAGGCATGCTTCGAGCACCACCTCCTTAGATCACTATATAGTAGCAGGTCTGACGTAGCAGGTCTGAGTACAAAAGCTGCTACGTCATTACCAGATTTCTTAGTTTGGCGATATCACAGGGCTTTTTTTTTTTTTTTTTAATAAAGTGAAACTTTAAAATTTCTGGTGGACAATACAAATTTTAGAAAATATCCTAAGTTAAAGACAAAAATTAAAATACCTTTCTGATAAAAAATTATTTATTATGATCTATTTCTATATCATATTATATAATTAGCGATAGTTAAAATTTTGTCGTAGAATTACATTTTCTATCTTAAATCATTAAAATGTTTTATGCGGGAGTAAATCCACCACAAACTTTGAATAGTTTTACTTTATGAAAGTAAATGTACGATGACGTCATTTTAGTGGACCTAGTGATAATGCAAAAGTTTCTGTTCTTAAGCCTTCTATATCTATGAGATGGTGGTTTGAGGCGGGTGCAGTACTGTGCTGTATTCAGCATTTTGTTTTAGTGAAGCGTTTAACTGGTTTACAAGAAAAGACTAACAAAAAGTGTAAAAGTAATAAAAATTGTCGCTTCTTGAAGGGAAGCTTCATAAATAAAACCACAATTTCAAAGTTTATGATATAGCATTTTTTAAATACAGTAAATATGGCCGACAACTATGATCGTTTGTTTCGAATTTTTCACAGAAGTGTATAAGTAAGGTATTATTATAAATATAATTCCTCAGAAAGGTAAGAAAAAAATAGAATTGTCTTTTTATTTATTATACTTTTGTTTAAATGTACAAAAGTATAATAAATAAAAAGACATTAAATACACGAAAGATTCTAATTAAACGTCCTCTTTAACTAAGCATAGGAGCCAACTTTTGCGCGTTTATTGGAATAATACTTCACAGAAGTATTTACCACTATTCCCTTTTCAGTTATTTGAAACTAAAATAAATACAAATTAAAACATCATTAATGTGTCTGATATCTGTGAAAAATTACGTGAAAAGAGTGCAAAAGTTGACAGTTATGGAGTAGCAGCCTACAGGTGAAACGAAACACCAAATTTGGCTTATGGACTACATGAGATGTGCTGGAGTTTTTATTTTTATTTTAGTAAAAAAAGTGTCCACTGGGAAATCAGCTCAAAAAATAACCGAAATTGTTCAATAAATGATAAAAGATTATTGAAAAAATGTTGATATTGTTTGTAAATTTTTAATTACTCATTTCCATTGCTAAATTTGCTGTTTTTTTTCGTGCAAAACGACACCTATCGGATATATTTTTGAACTATATAATATGTGTGTACGTATACTCTTTAGCTATTTAAGCCCTACTTTTTTGCTCATTGGTTAGCTATACTAGTTTTTAGTATTTTACAATTCTTTCCTCCCTCCCTCTCCACCAATCACCGTTTTTGTTATATTTTCTCTCTTTTTAATTAATTGTTCGCTACAATATCATCTGTTTTCTCTCTCTTTTACTCCTTGCATCTTGTTCCTTTTTTTTTTTTTTTTTTTTTTTTTTTTTTGGTCACGTTCACTTCTATGCTGGCACCACCTTTTTCGATTTATTGTATTGGCATCATCTCTAGCTTTTTACTCATGTTTGTTTCTTCGCCAAGTTTGTTTTTTCCATATTAGCTATGGTCGTGCCCCTAGGCTGATTTCAATGACTCTTTTTGTCATGCAATCTGCAGAAACCTAGCTATTTTTTTATTATATTTAACTAGATTAATTCAAGTGGTGGCACCTGAAAATTAGAGCTTGATTAATCTAAATTCCAGTTCACCTCCACTTTTTTGGTTTCTTGCAGTTAGGCTTAGGCCCACGAGATCACTTTTGGTAAATATTTCCACCTTTTTTTTTTTGCTCTTATAGCTCTGTTTTCTTTTGCTACATAGGTTTGTGTACAACACTTAAGGCCTATCTCTGCAATATTATTCTTTGTTCTGGGATTTAAAAAAAAGGATATTTCTGTTTTGTGCTTACTCTCGATCGACGAATTAATGGGCAATCCACATTACATAAGTTTGGTTGTTTTATTATCTCTCACCCCCTTTATTGAAAATTGTCCGAAAAGTGTGTCCCAAAAATACGACATAAAAGTATGCGACATAATTTTACACATATTTAAATGCTATTAGTTCACAACAGCTTTAATCTATTATTACAATATTTCGTAAGCTGTAGAATATGCATCACATGTTTTTTTTTTTCTATAATTTTCTAAAATAAATTTTCTGTAAATCATAAAAAATTCAACATAGGGTTACCAGGCGAAATACACGAAAGATGAGAGATAAAATGACATAGTCAATTAATATCGTTTTAATATGGCAATAATGAAACTAAAAAATTAGGGGGGTTTAGGAGGGTCTCCCCCTGACAAGGCTCGAACAGCCGAGATTTAATATATATTTATATATGGATTTTTTTTTCCCCTAGAAATTTCTTGAACGCATCTTATGAATGGTCTATATACCAAATTTGGTTACAATCCGTTCTTCCAATTTAGCTGTAGAACCCTGTTTAGTTTTAATTATTAAAACATGGTAGAGATTCTGATATGTCTTCCTATATGAGGATTCAGGGGCGTAGCTAAGGGGGGGGGGTTATGGGTCATAACCCCCCCCATGAGAAATTTTTTGCCATACAAAATGTATATTCTTCACTCCCTTATCACACACATGTATGCATATATGTGAGTTGCAGTAGTCGTACCCCCCCACCCCCATGAAAATTTTCTGGCTACGCCCCTGTGAGCATTTAAAACAGCCAGACACCATAATGTTACATTAAAAAAAGCTTTATATAAAATAAAAATAACGAAATAAAAATTGCATGTAAGTTTAGAGAGATAATTGAATTTTAAGAGACAAAAGATATTTCCTTTCTTCAGCGGAAAAAACATACGCCAATTCTACCGTTCTCTGTTGAGCTTTTACAATAGTGGAACAGATTGAATTTCACCTTAGTTGTCAATACGTCAAAAGTGAGCCAAAATAAATAAAATTCAAAAAGTAAAATTTATGTAAAAAACCTACAAAAGTAAAATTTATGTAAAATGGAAAAACAATTAAACAATACTAATCTATAAACATAAGTGTGATTAGCTGTGATTTATTTTGTTTAAAGTATATAAATGATAACAGAAAGCAAAAAACAAAATTAAGTATATAAACACTAATTAGAATCATTCACTTAGTTGTGTTTTAAAAAACTTTACCAAATAATTTTTATTTACAAATGAAATCTATTTTTGGGTATTTGTACAACGCTTTGGTTGTTTTTATTGAACAAATATGAAAAATTAATGTTAAAAATTATCTTTCATTATGTGGAACTTTTTCGAAACTTTAAAACATGCTTTTTCTAATAATTTCTCATTAAATGTTAATTCTTAATGCATTTAAATAATTTCTTCTTTACGAATAAGGAAAATTTGAAGTTTTTAATTAAAAAATAATTAAAATATATATCTTCTCAGTAATTTTTATTTTAATCACGAAAAGCACCAAAAATCTTCAGATTTCAACGATGGCACAATGGTCAGGCCATTGAAAATGGTATACGGCCGAAGTGTGAAGGACCTGGGTTCGGATTCCATCGCGCGGCTGTCAATCTAACAGTCTGGAGTTTTGGTAGGTTTTCTCCAGATGTAACGTGAATACGCCTTAGAGCCCCTTAGAAAGTCCTTCTACCAAGGCACCTCCCATCCTTGGCAGATCGCCCTAGCGTAGCGTTGCCATCACACAAACAAACGTACACCCAGATTTCAAAGAGTTAAATTAAAATATTTCTAGAAGGAGTCGTATGCCTGGGCCTGAGCCATTTCAGTTGTATTATAGATATTATGGATTAAGAGCTAAATTGGGCGTTATTCATACAGCGTGGGAATCATAAATAATACTCAATTTATCACTTTACCCATAACATGTATACTTGCATAGCTATCAACTTTCATGCTTTTTCCATAAAACTTTTCGCCACGATTTCGAAAAAGTTTATTTTTAAAAAAATATTTGAATTCTGTTATTATCGTACCGGCGGTATAGAGATAGTAATAAATCGCCCGTGAAAAACTATAAAAATTGACAGCTATCTACAGCTAAGGGAAAAAAAAAATATGCCCACTTGCTCAATATGTGGCCGTCGTTCGTTGTACAGCAAAGTTATATGTATCATTCGTTTACAAATAACGTATAATTTGATCTCAGTTTAATTTGCATGAGGGGCCGTCTTCATATTTAATTCTGCATCAAATTCGTTTTCTTGAATGGCAACACTCTATTTTGACTTTATTAAACGAAAGAAAAATCTTCAAATTACCCTAAATACAAATTTTCAGCAATTTCCTGAAATAATGCGAATTCTTTTTTGCGCGATTTTAAAGGGTTTTCTGCAAATTAGAAAAACGTTTTATGTAGGTCCCGAACTTTTCACCTTTCATTAGTTTCGCTCTCTATAGTTAAAATAAATAAATATTATCCACAAAAAAGTACTATTTATAGTCTTAACGTTTTTTGTACTGAGAATAACTGGCGTCATGGGTAGAAATTAGATTATCTAGTCAGCCTTCCAAATGACCCGACTACGTAATCTCCTAGATCCGTATACATGATGTGAAAAAAATGGTAAACGAGTGCTTACGATTTCGAAAAACATTCTAAATTTGACATTTTTATTGAGTATTTGAAGATTTTCTTAGAGACGTGAAATGTTGCCTGGACTAAGAGGCTGTTCTCTAATCTTCTGACTGCAAGCATGAATGGTACTCAGCTACGGTCGAACTTCAAGGATGGTTTCGTGATTGAAAAGATATGTTTTATGTGAAAAACGCAATTACTTTTTTGCCAATCCAATGTTTTTATTAAACTTTTGCGGTATTTCAATTTACAGTCTGATGAAAATTCACATTTAAAAAATGTGACTCTGAACGTTTGTTGAATGTTTGATAAAGTATGGATAAGTCCAAAGACCTGATGTTTCAGATATTAAAAATGTTCAGATTCATGCCTGGAATGTTGAGGATGTTATTTTTTAAAAAATAGGACGTTATATTGGAAGACATACATCTGCTGCATCTAATTTTATGCATGGAAAATATTTTAATTGCGGGGGGGGGGGGGAGAGGGCGAAAACGCGAAAATAGAAACTTTATAGAATCACCACCAAACTGTATAAACCTCCAATTTATTTGCCTCAAAATTTGCTAATTTTTAATACCGCTAACTTTTACTATTTTTGTGCAAAAAAATCTAATTTACGTTTATTTTACGCAATTTTCAAAAAATTGTCACTTAATAAATTTATATATGGTCCCTTAAATAAATCACGAAAATAACACATTTAATTTAATATAAATTAAACTACTGAACGTAAAAATTTGAAATTTTGCACAGCCATGTAATTACTTTCTGCATCTATTTCCACCGAAATTTGGCTAGGTCGCTATTTATGTTTTTTTTATGTTAATTTAATAATCCATAATCGGTATTAATATTTTAGTAAAAATTATGTATAGTAAATTATGTTTCGGTCGTTTATTTCTAATAGTACGTATAGAAATCAACTTCTTAATGTCAAAATTATCTGAGATATGAATCAAAGTGTTTACAAATATTTTAATATACGGGGAGGGAGATTTTGGAAGCTCATAACTCACTCATTTTCAGTTCAAATTTATGGAAAATTGGTATCCGGGATTAAAATGAGCTAAATTTTTGAAATATGAAGTGAAATCTCGGGGTTGCCATTGGAAAAGAAAAATTTTATGCAAATTTTATGTATAGCAAATTAAAGCGGACATTAATCGTAAACGATTGGTACATGTAACTTTGCTATATGACGAACGACGGCCAAATAAAGTGCAAGTGGCTTTTTTCACCCTTAATTGTACATTTGAAATTATTTTGATTCGTGAATGCGCTGATTAGTAAAGATGCGAAAGAAAAGTTTTAAAGAACGCGAATGAAATGTTGTGATTTAATTAATCGTAAAAGAAATAATGAGTTAATAAAGCAAAAATAGAGAAGCTGCTTCCAGTTTGTTAGATACCTAAAAAAGTGTTTTTCCTGGAGAAAAAAAATTATTGTTTACGCAAGGATTTAATTTCAAATCCGTTTTGAAGTTGACATGTTTTTATTAATTTATTTTTTTACTGTGGCATGTTGAGGTTTTACAAAGTGTTACATGACAATGCCGGAAGGCTCTGTACTTGATTACTTTTGCTGAAACAACCAATGAGATTAAATGAGAATTTCTTGCTGTGTTTCCCGCATAAATGATTAGTCTTTTCTTTTTCTTTTCTTTTCTTTTTAAATCGTAGAGTTCCAAATAAATCAAAAATATCGCATTGATTTTTTAAAAAATTCTTTCGAATTTAGTATGGGTGTTAGAAATTGGAGAATAACATTTATATTTTTTTTCTCGAGCGTTTGTACAAGTTCCCAGATGCAATGCTATTGTGTTTATTTGCAAGGACAGAACAGCCCACGCCACCGAATGTACAGTTTAGAGCTAAAGGTACTTACTCAATTTCAATTTCTAAATTTCGAACGAATTTACTGCGAGTTTATAATTTTTAACTGAATGACGATCTGAATAAATTTTCTTTAGTATTTATGTTCTTTACAGCTGTTCGCTCATATTTTTTTAAATGATATATAACTTTAAGATCAATATTAACATATAAAATGCAATTAGATACCGCATTTTGTAAATCAGGAAAAGAAAATAGCAAAATATCTGACTGTAAAGAATGTAAGATAATTGCGAATAAAAAAATTATTTCTCACTGAGAGCAAATTTCACGAATAGCTACCCATTTAGGGAAATTCACTTTTCAGTAGTGAAGAACACCATGCCAGGGCCAGAAGAATCATGTCCTAAAGACCACGCCAAATAGGCCTTTTTGACGAGAAGTTAACGGTGTGACAATATTGCTTTTGTGCCTAGTAGCCAAATGTGTAAACCAGATAAAGGGAGAGAGATGCCATGTTCCTGGCGAACCTGCCCGTGGTCCTTAAATGCTTTAGATTGGGAAAAACATAGCGTTCCTTTAAGTGATTTTTTATGGATAGAATTAAAATAGAATAAAATGCGGGCATTTGTTTTTAAATAAAGGTAAATTATTAAAAGACTGCGTTACATAATAAGAAGAGGTTTTGATTTAGATGGTTGGGGCAAGTCCTTTTGGCCCTTAATTACAAGCCACTTGATCGCATGTGATGTTTGAGCCTTGCCCTTTATAAACCAAGCACAAAAGTTGGGTATATATAAATCAAATAAATTTTTCTGAAATCGACTCCTTGGATATTTTGGACTCCTCAGAATAAGAAAATTAGTCGGAGCACGAAGGTAGTTATCTGAATACAAGGTCTGATTCTCATTTACGTCTAACGTTACACATTTTACAGTAAATGCTCGTTTTTAGGAGATAGGGACCAATCAAATCGATCGTAAAATTGTCTATGGGAGCCTACAAGTATAACCTCGAGAATGTTCGGATTATTACCAACCACAACCTTTGCAGTTCCAATGAACGTCCTGTTAATATTTATTTAAATGTTAAATTAAATGAAAAATAATGGTGAATAATTTCTGGAGAAAAACGTAGACGTTGGAAACCATAATTCGCCCCACTTTTATATTTTATTAAATCTTTATTGATTAAAACATTTGTTTTACAGTGAGTTTGTTTAGCATTTTTGAAAACCTTCTTTAAATTTAGAGTTGTCCGTAGTTTAAAATTTATAGAAAAATAATACTCATAAATTTATTTTTTATAATAATAATAAATTTATTTATTGAAAGATTATACTATAAGTACGATGCTACGCAAAAGTCGAGAAACATTTTTTGGTTATTATACGTCAATGAGATATTAGTATTCGGAAGTCTTCAATCAAATGATTCCCATCTGTCAAAAGTGTTACTCTTGAAATTTCTCCTTTCTTGAAGAGTTTTTACGTTTTGGATTTCATCAGATTAAAAAAAAAATGAACAAATCCATGCTGAACATTTCTTTTTATTAAGGGACAAAGTTGAAATCTGAGCAAAAGAAGTAATATGTAAGGAGAAAAACAAAAATGCGACAAACTCGGCTGTTCCAGCCTCGTCAGGGGGAGACCTCTCTGAACCTCCCCCTAATTTTTTAGTTTCATTATTGGCATATTAAAACGATGTTAATTGACTATGTCATTTTATCTCTCACCCCTTTTTCCTTTCCTTTTATTTTTCCTTTACATTTATTTCATTGACTGGAAGTAGGAGGGTTTCCTGATCTTTCCTTGCAATTGCAAACGTGGGTCGATGATAACTGAAGTAACATATAATTTTTAAAATCTATCTTAACACACCAAAAACTTTGCTTTTCGTTATTTGATATTGTTGAGAGAGCTTTAGGCGAGTGTTGTTGCTGTATTTCGCCTGGTAACCCTATGTTGAAATTTTTATGATTGTAGCCTATTTATAGAAAAATACATGTGATGCATATTCTCCAGCTTTTGAAGTATCGTAACAATAGATTAAAGATGTTGTGAACTAATAGTATTTTAATATATGTAAGATTATGTCGCAGTTTTGGGACACATTTTTCGGACAATTTTCAGTAAAGGGGGTGAGCGATAAAATGACATAGTCATTAATACACTTATGTGTCGTTAATTTGTTGCAACGAGGTCATAATTAAAATTATAAGCTTTCGGGAAATCGAAGAAACGCACATTCGCCAAACAGATGCTCCTGACATTTCGCGGATGAATTTTAAAAGCTCAAAAATGAAACTGTCAGTTAAGGGTTCACATCATTGCAATTGTCCCATGGGATCAAGTGTGGCTGACAAGATATACAGGCTGCGGTGCTGAGATTTTAGTCTCCTCCCTTTGCACTCGAAAAGTCATGTGACCATTTTAGTATGGGTATCTCGGACTAAGAGGGTCACACACCCTTTGTCACATGACTCTTCGAGTTCAAAGAAGCGTGGAAGACGTAGTCCCGACTATCAACTCAATAACGCGTTGCAGCAAACGAGCGCTGTATTATTCCGGACATCTTCCAAATTCATTTATGCTCCATACGCTGCTTTAAAGTCTAAGAAAAATATTAGCTGAAGACAACGTCACTCATAACTATAACATTTTTCATTTCTGACCACAGTACAATTGTTTACATAGTATTATTTTATAAATATAAATTATCATTATATTTTTCTGGTTTTGGAAACCTACCAATCATTTTCAATAGGGCGAATGAAAATTTTCTCCTTTAATTGCGCAACGTCCACACAGCCCTGCAAGTATGAACTGGAGCCCTGGGTTCCTAGTAGAGTCTCACCGTTGACTGCAAATCTTGTCAGCCACTAGTTTAAGAATATTTGAAAATACTGCGAAAGACGTGATATGCAGCCTATATACGGCACTGCTATTTTTTTCAAACCCTTTTGCACTCGAACAGCCATGCAATCCAAAGGTGTGGTCATTTTAGTATGCCAATCACGGAATAAGAGTTATAATATTATATAGTAGATTTTCTGCGCATAATAGTTGCATCTAGACATACACCATGAAAAATTGGCAAAAAAGTGCGACTATTACGCGAGTAAACAAGACATTAAAAATCAGAAATTAAATCGAATTGCAAAATTCAATTGGACATTACTTTCGCGATTTACATTAATTTATTTCCTCCGGACATAGAAACAAAGACGTCGACGTTCTGAGAAAATTCCTTTTTCGCATTTAGTAAATATACAAAGAATCAGAACACTTTTTTTAACCTTCTAATTTTCCTTTTAACTTTCGAAATAGCTTAAAAGAACGACATGAAAATTGTTTTGCACATCAGTGATGGAATGAAAATTCCTTCAAAACCATCATTTTAAACCTAACCCATACGAAGACACAAGGAGAAATGCTTTCTTAATTCCATTTAAGGGGAAATAAAAACATATTTCAAAAGAAATATAAAAAAAAATCTGCAAAAAGTTTACCTAAAGGCATAGAAATCAGAGAACGCTAGAGGAAAAGTAGAAGATTTCCCCACATTGATAAATAAATGAAGTTCCTTTAAGCAAATATTCTCCTGATGATTGTTGTAAACGAAAGAAAAGTACAAGTAGAACATTTTTATAATTTAAAAAAAAAAGAGAAATGAAGTTATACTGTACTACAAATTTCAGAAACCTTACTGCTGAAAATTTTAAATTCAATGTCTTCCTAATCATTTGTAAAATTTAAGTAAACTTCTGTTTATACGAAATTGATAAATCTTCCTGATGAACTGAAAATATCATATGGTAATATTGTGGCTGACCAGATATACAGGCTGAGGTTCTGACATTTTGTTCATATCCTTTTGCACCCGAAGAGTCATGTGATCATCTTAGTCCGAGGTACCCGCCCAGCAAACTCTCCGGAGATGCTATTGAACAAGCCGTGGGACAATAACAGGTACACTCGAACTATTGTAACATACCATTATTTATATTAATCCTTTGAGGCGCAACCCTTTCCCAATGCTGAAGAAAGAGCAGCCGTTACCATCGCTCGACCTAACTGCCAGCTGTGCGGCACAGCCAGCTGTCGTCAAAAAAGGGTCTCTAGGTCTGTGGCACGCGATGAACGTTTCGATCGTCCGCCATCTTGCTGGTAGTTACGTCGAGCGATGGCAACGGCTGCCCCTTTTTCAGCATTGGCAATCTATTCAGCTGTTCTCGCATTCTTCTATTTTTCAGCAGATGTCAGTGCTGTTAAAAAAATCGTGACCATTTTTTTACGGGAAATGACGTGCTAAAAAGTAAAGGATTCTCGTGGAGTTACCCGCAACTATTTTTATAGAAATCAAATCTATTCTTCGTGACTGGCAACAGTCAAAACGTCAGAGTTTGGTGTTCCCAGAGCGGGAACACTGCGCGTTAAAGGGTTAATTAATACTTACCAACGTGTTATAGATACCATTATTTCTAAAATTAATACTTACCAACATGGATAATACATTTATATTAGGACTTCTTGACAAGATTTTACCTTGAAATATTCAATGAATAAATATTTTCATTCCTTTTCAGGAAGTTCAGGACGCTGAAAATGGCACTGAAGGAGGCACATTGGTGGATTTAATTGACCCTGGTCCTTTAAAGAGGAGGAAATATATTTAATTGACATTTCGTTCACACTTTCTGTGTACACTTGATGTAAATGTTTGTTAAATAATTTTTGCTATTCGGTTTCAGTTGTCTGGTTGGTAAGAATGAACCTACCCCCCCCCCCCCCCGGCTCCCCCTACCAAACTTTACCCCTCCTCTCGTACCCCACTTCAGAATGTTAAATTGATTAAATGCTTATTTCACTGACTCATATCAGGTAGGTTATCGAAGATATAAAGACAACTGACTATGATGAAACATGAAAATTAGCATAAAATGTTGAAGTTGGGAAAATTTGTCAAACTTTTAAAAGCTAAGAAACTATTAGGTCTACCGAGCCCATTCTGGTCTCAAAATGTAGCAAATTTAATCTAGTTTAAAAATACGCATTATGGTTTTTGTCGAAAGCGTGTTCCTTCATAGTCAAAATGAAAAAAAAAAAAAAAAAAAAAAAAAACGAAAAAAGTGCCAAAATTTAGCAGTTTTTTGGATATTTAAAAGTGATCCTAGGGGCTGCCGAGGTCGAAAACTTGGATTTGTCAGTCAAATCCTATACTCGAAAATAAAAAGAAACCTACTACCCCAATTTGATAAAACTTACGATGTACTAATTTACTGGACTAGTGGCACTGACAGATAGAACTTTCAGAAATGGTTTGTGAGTTTTCTTAAGGAAGATTTGTAATTGGAAAGTATTTCCCATTTTTAGACCCCTTTTTTTACTTGAAAGGGATAAAATGGAGAGGATAATTGAAAGCAGTCCACGCCTTACAGCACGTCAGATATATGATACTCAGTGCATCGACATCTGGTGCTGAAAATCATTTAGTATCAGGTTGTAACGAAAGTTCTCCGCCAAATCTGCTTGAGTCAGCTCATGCGGCACACAGCGATTGAACTTGTACATGAAGTTTATGTGATGCATAGCATGGCTAATGGGCATGGCATTAATGTCTAACACTTTAGCTAGCTCTCAAGTGGTTAAATACTGATCTTCTTCCACAAGTTCTCGCAGGTGGCCCTCATCAACATCAGTAGGCTGGCCAGATAGCTCAGCTCCTTGAATGCCATAGACCCTGTTTTTTACCAAACCTTCACAGTGCCATATGATACAACATTAGAATCTAAATTACACACATAATTGACATTCTGTAGCACTTTTTGCAACAAAACTGGAAGTAAATGATGGTTGTAATCCAGTAACGTGATAGTTCCATTTCAGACACCTTGTACTTAATGATAACGATATTTTTTAACAACACAGTGTTCTAAAGTAAGTATCTTTCTTTCAAATGACAAATATCGTTTGACAAAATGCGAGCAAACACACCAACGTGAACTGTTTGCAGGCGATATTGTGGTGGCGGGAAACTTTCGTTACAACCTAATACTAGGCAATTCTGAGAGAATAAAGAAACTTTTCTCTTACCTAATCATATGGTTTTACTTTACAACCAGAAAAAATATTACTATATTTAAAATAAAAAATAAATTATACTGAAACTAGTTCAACAACTGCGCGGTATTCCACAATGTCAAACGAAAAGGTGGCGATTTATCAAGTGTGTGAGTGTCAGAAGTGTATTATGCACGCTGGAAGTTCGTACTGCGTTGTGCGTCTTTTAGAACCTACAGACACCGCTGATAGCGACCCAATATGGGTAGCGTACATCGTGCATTTCCAGTTATTGACGTAAGCTAAAAACTTTTGTCGTACAAAGATATTTACGTCTTGGAACTTGCTTAAGGTGACGCCCTACATAAAGAGACCACCTGCCTAAAGTGACCAATTATGTACACTTTCTATTTAGAACCACACTTTAGCGCCTTCGTAAGGTGACCACATGTTTGTTCCCTAAGGCGGTCACATTCGACAGGTTTCACTGTATATATCATATATACTTCCGCATCAAAAAGCCATAAACGTATAAGTATTAACTCTTCGAATTTTATTGAAGGACACCACAGATTTTAAATAGTTTTATTTAATATTAAATACTTATTTTAGCTGTAGTTAATGAGGAAAGTCTAGTCAGCAAAATATCTTATTATACAATCCGAAAGAGTTTTTTATACAAAGGCATATAAATATATGCTTCTCCCGTTTTTCTTTAAGTACGTTAGTAAAATGTGTATCTACTAGGGCTAGGGGATGGTAGAATTTCAGATATCGATATTTTGATCAATTATCGATCTATTACGAGTAATCGATATTTTAAAATTTAATTTCAAAAGCATGAAATTTCTTCAATTATTTTTTTTTTTGTTTCTTTTAAATTGATTATAATAGATATACTACATGTGCAAACAATGCTGCATTAAAGAATGGCTAATTTATTGAAAATATGATACCAAACAATTTATCAAATATATGAATGCCAGAAATGTTTGTATTAAATCTTCATTAAAGTAATGCAATTTTACAGTACATTAAAATAGTTTTTGTATTAAAGTAAAACAATTATATTTTAGTAGCCGGAATTTAAAAGTTTTACACTATTAGTTCTTTGTACCATTTTTGAATTAATTAAAAAGTCAACTGAAACTACACACACACACACAATTAAGTCTTTTTAAAAATACAATCATTAACTTTAAAAATTCGCAAAATTTTTGAACTCGTCATTTTGTAATAAGTTCACAAACTAACCGTAGGATATTGTCCTTTTATCTACAATATTGTAGGATATATACTAGTACTAATTCCCACTTCCACTAATACTATCTATCTAACTTTCTCCCTTTTGCATTCGCTATTTAAGAACTTAAATCCTGTATGGCTCAGCAAAGGGAAAATAGTTTGTTTATTTTGATCACCAAAAAAATATCGAATTATGTAATTTTGAGAAGCTATTTGGAATAGCAGAAATGGCAAACATGGCGTAAAGTTTCTGCAGAGTGTATTAATATCAGGCAATTTTTTATTTATGAACTCATGTTTTTTAGTTCTGTAAAAAAATCCTGATTATTTGAGTTAGTTCATCTGGTTATTACACATAGTTAGTTCCGAACTACTGATAATATTAAATCTTACAACGACGATGATTTTTTTTTTTTTTTTTTTTTTTACATAATACAGTTATGGAGGAACGTAATCCAAGGTTAAAATCCCCCCCCCCCTTTTTAATATAAATGATGTCGGTTGCTCTCCGTACCTCAATTCATATTCTCACTCTGAAGACGGGCAAGTAGGCATTGCGGTTACGGTTAGTTTGTGAACTTATTACAAAATGACGAGTTCAATAAAAATTTTGCAAATTTTTAAAGTTTACACCCATATATTCTGCGAGAGAAAAAATATCTCGTAAAGCACAATATTTATAGAAATTCAGTTTATTACAGTGGAAAAAATATGGTAAGTTATGCCTCAGGGCTCAAAGCCCAACATTTTTTTCTGTAAAATAAATCTCCGTTCTCACTCAAATAGAAATAAAACACAATTTCCATGTTATCGTTTTTACTACAGCTCCCTTTGCTTTTTTAGATGGTGTGGGTGTCTGAAAGAAGATACATTTATTTATTCACTTGGAAGCGTTTTTCATTTCATCTTACATCTGAGAAGGGGAAAAGTGTATCTGTGTATATATGTGTTTTCCTCAATGTTAGACATTTTTAAAGTTGCACAAATACTTTTAATTTAAAAGCCTCTCCGAACGCAAATAAACAGTATTTCCCAAGAGTCTTTTACTTTCTTACACAGGAAAATGGGATTGCTGAGAATTACATGCACATGACGGAATCAACGAGGAATATTTGAAAAGGAGAGTACCTGAATTCTGCGCTTAAGTGTTGAAATAATTGCCCTAAATAGTGCTTTTAGGTCGGCGCACGAACTGTTTACCATGAAAAACAAGAACAAATAATGTTCATTAAATTAACAGTCAATTGTGGCTGTTTTGGTGCTTGCGGTATTACTTTGGTCAAATACGGAAAAGACTGTTGAAACAATTAAGGAAAACTATGATGAAACATTGGTAACAGGTTCATGGCTGTGCCAACATTTATGCTTTTAATTAGAAAATTATTTACTACTGACTGACTGACGGATAGAATATTCTTGTAGGAATGCCCCGGGGCACTAAGCCTTTAATTACAGTAGGAGTAATTATGCGTAATGTATTTTTATCTTGTTTTGAGTCCGCAGATAGTGCTTTCAGCCGACAGACACCAACGATTTTATTCAAGTTTTAATAAAATAAAACTGTTTAAAAATTGTGATGAATAACCTTCTAAATGCGTTACAGTTGGCAGTTCTCTCTCTCAAGGTTACTGAAAGTTACATTTTTATAATTGCTTTCTAAAAATCTTTCTCAAACTAGAAGATAAATCCTGTTGATGAGGCAATTACAAAGGGCGCTACAAAAACATTTGACCAAAATATAAATATGTTTACAATCAATATATTTAATCTTTGGCCATTTGCCTGGCAAGTACTCCTAGTATTACGCTGAAAAAATTGAAAAATGATTGACATACACCAAAACACTAAAAAAACTAAAGACTCTATGAATTGCAACTAAATACCATTTATTCTTAGTCATTCCACTAATATTAATTAACAGACGATATTGACATAATTTTAAACTTAAACATGTCTGGGGGAGATGTGGTTTTGGAGGATAAGGGGTATCCACAAAAGTTTTGAGACGCAAATAATAAATAGATTACTGTTAATATTCACCATTCTGATGAGGTAGCCGTCTTTACACAAGACACGATCGACGCGTGTCCTCTTGGAACCGCTGTCTTTTTCTTAAGCCCTCATCTGGCCTCTGATTCCATGTTTCTTTTGAACACAACTTGATCATATTGATTCGAAGCACACACTGATTTTTTAAGTCCGTTCACACCTTTTTCAAACTCTGCTCTGCTTCTTTTTCTCTAGCACACTCGTTCTGTCATCTCTTTTCTCTTCTCCCACGTAAAATAAATATAACTTCATATTAATTTTTTATAATATACCAAAATAGCGATTGCATGGACTTCTGAAAACGTGCGAAAACGTTCCGCAAACGAAAGATTTCGTTTTGCGGGAACAATCCCACGTATATCAATGCTTCACGCTGAAGAAATCATTTTATTTGTGAAAAAAAAAAAAAAAGTTAAACTGTGTAATCGAGCAAAAACTATTTCATACGAAATATAATCGCAATTTTCCTTTCAAAGTCGGATAACCGTGACATCAGTATGACGTCAATATTACTTTAGACACCCAATTTTGTCACGCAAAAGATTAACTTTTTTTACACTCGGAAATAATATGGAGCAGAAAATAGTGAAAAATCACTTAAAAATCACGGAACGGGTGTATTTTCAGACTTTTAAAAAAGCGCAAATCGTTTTCTAGATTCTTTTTTTTTTTACATAATTTTGAAAAAAAAATCAAGCAAATTGTACAAAGGGTAGGCATTTTATTTCGTTTACAGTGCTTAACTTTTTGACCTGTTTGCAGTAATGGCGGCAACAGTTTTATCTTCGAGTGGCTGTATCGGAATTGTTCCCGAGTCAGTAAGTCAGGAATCAGCGTAACTATATAGTTAGTAGAATAACGACTGACACCTAGAAGAAAGTTTGAAAGATGAAAATCTTGCATGTAAACAAATGCTTTTCTTCTCCCCGAAGGAAAAAAAATCTGAGAAAGCGAAATAACAAATAATTAAATATAACCCCAAACTATTTAATTATCCTTAAACAGGGTACAAAGTGTTTTTCAAGCCGTAAAGTTCTTGTTTGTTGTAGCATTGTTTGTTGAGTATAACTTCTTTTTCGCGTTGGACCAAAGTAATACAGCAAGGACCAATGTAGCTCCTATTGACAGTAGTCCTTTTTTTATTAATTAATATTATTTATAGAAACGAATGTATCCCCTCGATATTTTCGATCGCTTAAAATTAGAAATTGCGTTCAATTAACAACTTGTAAAAGTACGTTTTGGGAAACTAATGCTAAGTAAATGTTAAGCCCTCATAATAAATGCCCTGAAATACAACTTCCTCAGTGAAATAATTTCTTCCTCACGGTATCGGCAGTAAACACACTGAATTAAATAAAGGGAGAACTGTTAATTTACACAAAAATAAGAAATGTAAGAGAAAAGCTAGCAAACAATAAGAATAAAAAGCTAGCATGTGTTTTATTGAAGAGGCGGAGCAACATTCAAGGTGAGTGGGAATCTAACTTCGATTATGACTAATTTTTGCTGAAAGTTGCCTACCTACAATTTGTTTAGTAATACAAGTGTTCTGTGTAAAAAAAAAAAAAACGAAAAAAAAGTATTTCGCGAGGATTTAATTTTCTCAATTTCGACGGCTTGTCGACGGGAAAGTCTCGAAAATTAAAGCCTCGCGAAATATGTGCTTTTACAGTAATTAGTTCCTAAAAACTAATTTATGAATGAAATTATTTTTTTTATTTAGATATTAACTATAATGTGTATATCTACGGTGTACAAAAAATTCCATTTCCATTTCTATTTTTTAAATAAAATACATAATTTTAAATCTTTGCAAAAACTGCCTCTTTTTACTTGTTCCTGATGTTACATGTGACCGTAATGAGTTTGTGGAACATTTCATAGAATTTTTTGTGGTCATTTTATAGAATGACCCTTTTTCCCCTCAATCAAGCACATGGCCCCCACATTTGATTACGGGCTACATCCTCCACCCCTTTTTTTTTCCAGCCGTGTGCTGCATTAAAACTGCACTATTACTACTTACCCATACTCTTGTTAGAATACTATTTATCTGCAAATGCGGAGAATAATTATGGTAACTATTTTACAAGTCCAAACTATATTTATAAAATTATGGTAGTTAAAAATGTCAAAATGACAACAGTTAAGTATCCTATGAATGTATTCTGTTTCATACTAAAAGAGCTAAACTTAGGATTACTACTAATAGTAATGGTTACATTTGAGTTATCTTATTTAAAATAAAACTTTATACATGATAAAATTTCCATCTAGTGACAGCTTCCGGTAAAACCCGGGAACGAGGGCGGTAGCCCCTCCTGCCCCTCTCTCGGCGGGCCTGGCCGGACGAAAGGAAGGAGGTAATACATGCAGAAGTTCAATAAACTGCCACAATGACAATTTTACTGAACTTTTATGATAAACGATTTATCATAAATATGTCACTTTAAATTTTAAGTTACAATTAGCTGTAGTCTTCTAAAATTTTGTTGGATAAAAAATGTATTCAAAATATTTTTTTTAGTTTGTATTAGTTATATTAATTAAAAATTGAATCTGCGTAGGACCAACACCTCCTACATATACAAAGCCTATCAACTGAAACTTTGACCTTATCGCTAGGCCTTCAAGTAATGACGTCATCACAGGTTTAGTTTCATAAAGTAAAACTATTTAAAATTTCTGGTGAGTGCTACAAATATTAGAAAATATCTGTAATAAAAAATTAAAATTAAAATACCCTTCTCATACAAAATTGTTCATTCCGATCTATTTCCTTACCATGTAATCTAATTAGTCTTGGTTAAAAACTGCCATTTGATAGAAAATTATACTTTTTATCTCAAATTATTAAAATATTGTTATTAATGAGTAAATTTACTAGAAACTTTTTATACTTTTATTTTACGAAAATAAATCATTTAACTGTAGGCCAAATGATGACGTCAAAGCTTGGTGACGTAGGAGTTGCTAGGCTTTCTTCATCCAGAAGGTGTTGGTAGGACTGGACTTTGGCCCCCTCTACGGCCGGCCTTGGACACAGGGATTCACCCAGCCTCACCCTTGTGGTGGCTAAGACCAAGAAAACACCATCGTTTTAAATATGCAGCGGAACACATTTTTCTTTGATTTATAACATGCAATCACTGACTATAAATTGGGTAAAAAAATGATAAAAAGTATTTTGATTGGCATTTTCGGTTTTTTAATTCAAAAGAGAGAATCTAAGATAACATTCTATTAATCACTACAGTGGCTTAGTGATTAATAGAATGTTAGACATAGAAATTTTTAATTGGGGGGGGGGTATGACTACTGCGACGTGTATGAGATAAGGAGAAAAGGATATACATTTCGTATGCAAAAAATTCCTCATGGGGTGGTTGTGATCCCCCTATCCCCCCTGGATACGCCGCCGAATCACTAGATTATAATTCATTAGGGTCATTAAACAGATTAGAAATAATAACGCTTATATAATGCAATTTTTAATAATTTTAGATCAAATGGAAACTGAACGGTGTGGTTATGATTTCTTGTACTTATATCATATGCTAGTGTGGAATAGGAGCGAGGTATGTGATTTTGCACCCCTGGCAGAATAGTACAAATTGTGCCTCCCGTCCTACACTTTGAGCAACAACTTAATAATTCTTCACCCTTTAGTTTCATCGTACTTAATAAAATCCTACTTATAATACCCTACAGAATTGCTATTAAAAAAAACACCAATTAGTGCAAGGCTGTTTAAATCTCTTTTGATCCAGTTGAATTTGCGCCCTCTCTTCTACTTGCGCCGTTGGCGAGGGACAACGCCGCCCCTCATAGCTACGGTTCTGGTGCAGGTAAAAACTAGTTGAGATGGAGCGGTAGGTCATAACGAAAGTTTTCCTTTATTGTGGGATGAACTTCCATAGGTTAGTGGTTCCTAAACTTTTTTTTCTTTGCGAACTCCTTCAAAGTTCAGAGGATGTTGAGTCCCTAGTATAGTCAATGTATACTACTAGTATATTATTTTCACTTTTATTATTTAACCCTTTTACAAAATCTCGCGAACCCGAAAGGGTTCTTGAACTACCGAATGAGAATGAGTGCTTTAGGTAGTCGCCCGAAGCCATGTGATATGCGCTAGGAGAGAGACAAAATGATGCTGATGCTTTTATTAATTTTTTATTTTATTTTATTTTTTATTAGGACGGACAGTTTCTTTTCCTAGTCCAGGACCGTAGCTAATCAACGTCTATAACTATTGAATTAAGCTGGCTCGTTTGAAGCTGTCCGGTCAGTTTTCTTCTTCAGTGAGTTTGCTTCTTGATAATGCAGCTACAGACAACGAAGTTGACATAATTTCGCTGCACAATGTTGAATTATGCACCGTACTGTTCGCAACATTCGCTATATGACTTCATATATTTGACCCGCTAGAAAAAGATTCATCTCTTAGTCATTTTTACTTGGCCACGTAAGTCATTGATACTGTAAATAACTGGTTTCAACTTCGGGCAAACAATTTCGACAAACAAGGTATTCACCTATCGGTGAACCAGTGAGGAGAGAGTGTATGTAAGTTTGATTGTTACATTTAAGAAATAATTATGCCATTTCGTTGCGCAGATCTTTCTCCGTTTCCATTTGATTGACCGTACAGAATTTTTAAAAAATCCCCCTTAAAGAAGTTATCTCTGGAATAATATTTTTAAAGTAAAGAGCCGTCCCAAAATGACTGAGTGGATAAGACACTGAAAATGATAGACAGCTGAAGTGTGAAAGTCCCGGGTTTGGGCCCCATTGCGTGGCTGTCGATCTAACGGTCAGGAGTTTTGGTCGGTTCTCTCCAGATGTAACATTCGTACTCGTTAGAACCCCTTAGAAAGTCGTACGACCAAGACCACCCCATCCTAGGCAGATCGCTAATGCGTAGCGTTGATATAGAAGCATAACCAAACCACTTAATAAATAACAACTGTAAGGAATTTTGATAATAAAACAAACTCACTATAAAAGTGATTTTAAAGAGCACGTTGAATAGGATACTCTCATTGACCAAAATACATAAAATATATTATTAATGCTATTCATATTATTTTTAATCATGCTATGCGCCGTTCACGTATAAGTACGTTTTTCTCGAGATAATTATAAAGCAATGGGAGGGAAAAGCTCCTCCCTCATAATAAAAACTAACGCCCACAGTGAAATTAGAAATCACGCTCATAAAAACCTAGTAAAAGTATGTTTCTGCGAACTAATGCTAAATAAAACATACGCCCTGATAATGAAGTGCAAAGCCCAAAGTGTAATACTTTGTTTTACAATGTCAGAAATAAAAAATATTCAAAATCAATTACAATGAGAACTGTTATTTACATAAAAAATAGGAAATGTAGAAATATGACAATTCAAGCAATACATTCCAAAAGTACAAAGTTTATATAAGAGCTTTAGGAGAATATGTAGATCTGCAGTTAAGATAGGAGGAAATGTAAACTCAATTCCGATTACTCTTTGCTTAACATTGCCGGTACATAGTGTGTTAATAGAGATCATGTTGTTTGTGGTCTCAGTAGCACATGCTTTATACTAATTAGACATATGACAATCGTATTCATTCAAGCAGTTTGCACCAATAGCTTCTAGATGCTTGGGTAGGTAATGACATCAGTTTCATTTTGATAAAGTAAAACTATTTAGAATTTCTGGTAGATTTTGTGACTTTGTTTACTCACGAATTTATCACGAATTTCATAAAATTTAATTATTTAAGATAAAATATTTATTTCTACGTGAAAAGGCAAGTTCTTAACTGTAAGTAAATATTTAGTGTGACAAGGGAATGGATCATAGTGAATTGTTTTGTATCAAAAAGTTATTGTAATTTTTATCTTAAGATATTTGTAATATTTATAGCATTTACTAGAAAATTAAAAATGGTTTACTTTATAAAACTGTGATTACGTCATTACTTGAAAGCCTAGTGATGACGTCAAAGTTTCGGTTCTCAGGCTTTCTATATGTCTCGCCCAGTTTCCAATGCTACATGCATAATTTTTTTTAAAAAGAGCTTGCTGTAGTATAGAAAAGCATCATATATATATTTCGCGGCAGTTCTTGCTTATTTCAGAGTAAAATGTGAAAAACACGTGGTGAAACACTTTGCATCAATATGTTAGAAAAAATTAAAATAATAATAATAATAATTTAAAAAAATGTTGATATTTTCTTTCAGCAGTTAAACAGGAATTATGATATACTTTAAGCTTTTAAACATCTAAATGAATGAGAAGATTAAGTCGAACCAACAAGGAGAGTTGGAAGATAAAAATAAGGGATTAATTTAATTTAGTATAATCCCGGGTGTTTGAATAGATTGCATAATTAGTTGCAGTTTAATTTCTTTATTCCCTGTGAAATATGAAATTTAATTAAAATTTAACACTGAAAAAATTTAATTGAGGATTACAGATAGTAAAAACTAAATCTGCTTCAATTAAATTAAGGATTAAGCAGTTCTCGTGAGTGCAGTACGATGATTGTAGTCATATATATTCTTCTTTTTAAATTTTAAATTTTTTAAATTTGGAATGTTGAAAAAACGGGAATCATCTTATAGTTTATCCCGTTTTTAATGAAAAAAAATGCATATAACTTATGATTTCATTTGTAACATTTAGAATAAAAATATAAGTTTTCAGCTAAGTAAAGCCAACTTTTCTTTATTTTCTGCTATCAACTCTAGTACACAGTGTGTGTAGAATATACGAAAATATAACTTTTGTACACTATTTATTAAACTTGTCAGAGTTGACATGATGCATTTCAAAGTCGCTTTTTCATCAGAACAATACTTTGAAAAATGAATTTATATACTAATAGTAATTTTGTAGGCGATTATGTAGAACGTAAAATATTTTATGAATCCAATTCTCAACGTACAGAGCATGATTAAATGAATCCCAATAGCATGGAATACTTCCGATATGTTAAAAAAAAATTAAGGTCTCTAAAATGCTTTATGGAGAATGTCAAAAAAAAGACCATGTTATGGTCTATGTTCCGTAAAAATGGCTTCGACTAGACCAATGGTCCCAACTGGTGGTCCACGGGTAGTCCTTGAACGAGTTCCAAGTAGTCCGCGAAGCGAATGAGCATTTAAAAAATATTTGTGTCTTCACAATTTCATGAGGTAAAAGCCATAATTGTTCACGGTCGATTTTACAGAATAATAAAAAAGAAAAAACTAAAAAATATTTCCTAAAATAGGGAAGAATCCAAGAGTCCCACAGCTAATCAAAGAAGTACGTTCTAATAAATCACATCAACGCCGGAAAAGCACAAATGGAACGCGTAACACTTGTCAGTCATTTCCTAATTCATTAAAAATAATAATGCATACAATTCCATTTTATTCAAGAATCATTTTTGAATTTTTTATTTCATCATAATTTGTGCATACGTTTAGCATTTCTTAGTTAGTTTTGTTTACTAACTCTTTCTTTACCCCCTCTTCTTTCTTTACCTCCGTTATTTTATTTTCTCCCTCTCCCCGGGAAAGAATTCTTTTAAGTGGTCTATGGGTAAGTTATGAATAGAAAAGTGGTCCTCGGGTTCAGTTATGTTGGGAAACACTGTTCTAGACTCTACTGTATGCAAAAGACACCATGCTTTTCGTGCCGACCGATGTATATGTGTGGAAGGTTAAGTGTGCGTGTCATTTTACAACAGCGGTTCCCAAGCTTTTGACATTGCGCCCCCTCTCCAGCAAAGAATTTTTTCTGTGGAGTCCCTCTCATCTGATGGAGTCCCTCTCATTTTCCTCAACATATACACAGTGTTTTATTCATCAATAATGAACACTGAGTTGTCTTTTCTCCAACATAATGATAACGATAACGTTTGAGTAAAAATTTTAAACGAAAATAGATGTTTTTGAGTAAAAAAAAAATAAACAAGATGTTTTTATAAAAATGCATTATCACTTGCTATTTTCCCGCTTATGGTCACGCACCCTAGGTCAATGACGCTTCGAGGGCTGAAGGGAGTGACCAAAATATCAGCACCGCAGCCTGCCTATCTCGGCAGCAACGCGCTGCAACAAAATGACGGCACTGTGCACTGACTAATTATTTTAGTATATATAGTGAGATAGTTCAGTAGCACCTACCTCGACGAAACGACAGGTTGGACGCGCTTCAAAGGTGGTATGTGTGCACTACTCCTATATATATTGGACGCGTCTAACTACCATTGCGGCACTGGTGTTAAAGTAGCGGAAATTTTCTGTTTACCGGGACTTACTGTTCATTTTTAGTCTACTTAAGCATTTTCACTCTCTTATACAAAAAATCAAATTTTGTCATTTTTAACAAACAACAGCAGAAATTATTTTATGAAATATAATAAATAAACTCTTAAAATATAAATACATTTTGTTTATAAAATAAAACCACCACAAAATTTCAGTTGAAAATATGTATTTAAGTTAAATTAAAGTGTTCATGTTGTACTCGGCAATGACTTCCAAAAAGCTCATGGAATGCTGTTATACCAGAGCAGCAAAATTATTTTAAATTTTCAGGGACTTACCTTTAGAGATGGGCGGTTCGACTCATTTTACGGATTCGAATCTCGACTCACTCACTACTTCGATGATTCGAATCAGTGATTCGAATCTTGAATCAATAAAACAACTACAGAAATTTTCCTTCTCTCTGCGCCGAAAGCCGTACTATTTAAACACCCTTCACCCATTCATCGGGTTTCTTCTCCGCTGAGTTCTCGGGCAGTTAGCATCTCTCTCTCCTTGCTCCAGTAAAACTAGTGTTTAAACTGCCCGAAATGAAAATACAGGGGAGCTTCGTATGACCCCCTGGGCCTGTAAGATTAAAAGGTTAAGTTTGGTGTCAAAGTATTCGAAATTTTATGTATCGATGGGGGTCCCAGAGGGGGGGTCGAGAATCAATAAAAACGCGCTCCGATGGATAGTTTCAGAGATATACGTTAATTAATTATTGTAATTAGACTAATTAACCATGATTGAGGCTTAAAAGGACTGCAAACATGTAGAAATTGGCTCTGGGATGGTTTCCAGACTTTGGAGATGCCGTCGGAGGAAGCTAGTGTTTAAAATGCCCAAATTGAAAATATAGGGGAGCTTCGTATGACCTCCTGGCCCTGTAAGATTAAAAGGTTAAGTTTGGTGTCAAAGCATTCGAAATTTTAAGTATCGGTGGGGTGTTGAGTCTAGGGAGGGTCGAGAATCAATAAAAACGCGCTCCGGTGGATAGGTTCCGAGATATACGTTAATTAATTATGGTAATTAGACTAATAAACCATGGAGCTGTTTTTTCTGCGATGAGAGAAGAAGAAGCTTTCCGAGAGAAAGCAGTAGCAAAAGCATCACAAGCTGGTATTGATCTCAGGACTTTCTTATCGCCGGCCTCAGAGGCGTAGCCAAGGGGGGGGGGTTAGGGGGGTCATAACCCCCCATGAGGAATTTTTTGCCATACAAAATGTATATTCTTCACTACATTATCATACACACGTATACATATATATGAGTTGCAGTAGTCATAACCCCCCCCAGAAAAAAATTCTGGCTACGCCCCTGGCCGGCCTGTATTTTTGCCCTTTATCGAATTCGAGATTTCACTGAAATGAAAATGGGAATATCGGATATTTGATGTTGAAATAAAACCGATATGTCGATTTTTGGCCCAGTCCTTCTGAGGGGCTGCTGCCCCCCCCCAAAAAAATGGGACCCTTTACTTAGCTTACAATTGAACTTTATCTTTAAATTTGATACCCAGCCCACCCCGAAATAAAATCCTGGCTACGCCACTGTCAATAACACTAACTACGCCACTGCTTTAGGCCCTATTTTGTATTTCTCTGAATTACGAAAGAAAATAAAATCATTCCCCTTAAACGAAAAACAAGGTAAAAAAAAAAAACGAAATCTGCTGCAATAAAGCGAAATGTTATTTTGCTTACTACAAAGTCCTTTTGTGAGAGCGCTTAATACCGCCCCTGTATCCTTCATTAAAAGTGACAAGCACAATCCTAACTTTATTTCATTCTATTTCCCTTCACATGAAAATCCGCCACCATGTAAACTTAACGTTCCGTTTTTTTTTGAGGGTGGGGGCAGGGGGACATATATTGAAGTTAAAAGTAGAAAAGGGATGTTTCATTAAATTCTAAACAAATATTAAATCAGTCAGAGAAGTTGGAAGGAGGGATTTTCTTAATTTTTTTTTCGGGGGGGAGATTGACCCCTCTTGCCCTTAGGAAGTAACGCCTATTCCCCCGCCAAAAGCAAACGATGTTCGACCCACTCCACACCCACAGACAGATAAAACTTTAAAATCCGACCACCAACCAAGAAATGAAACACCAAAGATTCGAAAAAAAAACTTCAATTAAATGAAACATCCTTTCAACTCTTTTCGACTCCTTTCGACTCTGAGTCGATAGAAGATTCGAAAAAACCCCTCCAATTAAATGAAACATCCTTTCAACTCTTTTCGGCTCCTTTCGACTCTGAGTCGATAGAAGATTCGAAAAACTAACGAATCTCAACGATAGTATACAATCACCGAAACAGAGCGAAACACTGAATCAGTAAAGATTCGTTGCTGCACCAACTCAGTGACCAACTCACCCACACCCACTCATTTACTGTTTCAAATCATCTATCGACTCAGAGTCGTAAAGAGCCGAAAGGAGTCGTAAAGAGTCGAAAAGAGTTGAAAGAGTAAGGGAAAATCCCTGGGAACGGCAAAGGGAAAATAAGTTTTTCTTCCCTTCGCACTTGGAATGTATTTCCCTTGAGGGCTTGAGATTCGAATCAGTAGAGAGTGAGTGTAAAGACTGAGCCACTCAGTACCAAGATTCGAATCACTGATTCGACTCATCGAATCATTGGCCATCTCTACTTACCTTTATATCTCAAAAGGCTCAGTTAGAATTTTATGTTCACATATACTGTAAATCACAGCTATGCGATATCAGTGGGGTTTCACTCAAGAAGCCCTATTGTCTAACATGAACTATTGTCATGGTCAGAATTGGTCATCAGCATTGGGAATGAAAATTGATCGTGAGAGTAAGAAAACTTTTAGAAACTGTGATGAACTGTCCGTACACAAAATTGACCACTGCACACGTTTATGATTGCTTGGAAATCCTGGCTCATCTATAAAAAAATTTTGTCTTATTTTCATAAGCATACCTCTATGTTAACAATATTGGGACTGTCATATAATTGCTACTATTTAATTAAGATTCAGTGTGGATACATCATCATCAAAGCACTTAAATTGCTCAATTTTTTTTCAGTGGATCGCTTGCTCTTATATAAATTATCGTTTTTTCTCTTATGTTCATTTAGTAACTTTACTATCCACATTACAAGTGAAAAATGCCAATCCCGTAGAACAGTAGATGTAGCATTTGTTACTGCCACGTTTGTAAAGGCCTTTTAGAGCAATATCATACATACTTTAACGACGTTGTTTCATTCTCTTTTACCTGTTCGCTTCCAGTCTCTCAAAAATGCGGAGAATCTATTCTTGCTTAATCTATTATCACTTCTCCTCTTCGATGCTTAAATGCCTCTGACAGTACAGCTAAAAAGATCTTTAATCGGAACATTATTTATGTTAGCTTTCTCTGTAGCAGCATGACTTAAAGGTATCTAAATTTATAATTTAACAAGGAACAGTTTGAAAATTGTGGTGGATAATCATTGCCTCCCCAGAAAAAAGAAGTGTTAAAGTTTGCAGCTGTGCGTAGCAATCAATGTGTTCATGCTTATGCAACAATGGATGAAAACTTGGGTATGCGGCTATGTAGACAAATCTGTGTGAAAGAATTTCATCATCTATATGTTTGTTTGTCAGAACTGGACTGCTCACGGCATGTCTTTCCTAGCGTTTCACGGCACAATTCGGATCCTCATCAGAAGGGAACCGTCTAAATATGTTAACATATTGGAAACAAATTAACGACGGTCGAATGGACTTTCGGAACCACGGATTTAACGTACACAGTGGTCTTCAGTGATATGTCGCAATTGAACCCAGAACCATCCGATCACCAGTCGAACGCCTTAACCACTGAGCTACCACAGCCCTCATTTATATGTTTAGTATGATTTATCTATCTTGTTTACGATTAAAGGATTCTTAAAAGTTTCTGGATAACCCATTTGTTCAGACTTTAAGACATAATATCTTTTGAAGTTCGTTTAAATTTAAATAATCGTTTTTGTTTTGCGAATAATCTGAGCCCCTGGAAAACAGCTAGTATACAAGTTTAATCCTCTTATTACCAAAATTTTTTAAAGTTAAAATTAAAAAGAATGAAGCTAACCACTGTTTCCTTTGAAAACAAATTTTGATATTTGCTTTATACATTATAATATTACTTCCTCTCAAAATATACTTTACGCCAGTTTAATAGATTGGAAAACAGAGAAAAAACTACTTGTTATTATTATAATTTTTCTTTTACTGTATTACCTAGGACATTCAGATTTTCGAATGGAACATATGGAAGCAAATTTTTTTGAAAGATCTTTATGGTATTACTCAGGAGGTAAATCGGCGAATAAAGTCAAAAATAAAGGAAGTAATAAACGAGATTATTTTATAAATTATTAAGTAGAAAATGAGATAGTTTTCATAGTTGATCTTTTTCTTTGAATATTATTTTCTTAACTAGCAAGAAAATTAAATAATAATAATGGAAAATGAATATTTACTTATATTTTCAATTCATGAAATATGGCTGGGTTTCATAAGAAACAACTTTCTGATAGACTCGAAATAAAAATGGAATTGATGAGTCGTATTTAAGTATTTTACATCTGTTTGGCTGTTTTCAAATTACTTTGGGAAAAAGTATTTTATTAATTTATCGAGCATTATTACTTTATCTATTACACCAAGTTTATAAAATTTATTCTTACGATTTTACTCTCCTAAATTTTGAATTATTTTCTTATATTGTCCTTGAAGGTATTTCCAATTTATATTATTTTAATTTCTAAATAGTCAGAAAAAAACATTTATAAATTGGTTTAAGACTGCTTCAAAGAATAAATAATTGCTGTCTACCCTCGTTTATAGCGGGCAATACGTTCCAAACTTTACCGTGATTAGTTAATTTCTACGATTTTTCTGGCATAGAAAATCTTTTAGTACGACAAAGGTTGCACAAGTTTTTCTTTAGCTTTATTAAAATTTCTAGTAATGATATATATTTGCAGTGAGTCCCAAACAGGTGGTAACACTGTCAGAAATAAGTAAGCAATATAAATTGGGAAAATGTTCAAAATAAACCCAGGAAAAGTACTACGTTAATAAAAAAGTCCTTTCATTAATTTTCAAAAAATTACAATTTTTAAATTTGTATTCAATCGCATACAAAAGGATTCCTAACAGTAAAACGTGCCCCATACACTTATGAGGTGATGTGCAAAATTGAAAAATTATATCCTAAAATATGTGAGAGATATGAAGATAAATATATGTGGACTTAAACCACTTTTTAATGGGTCTCGAAAGGGAAAGATCACGTCGGATGATCACGTTTCAGGGGTCCGTATAGAAATTACGGAAGAATTTTTTTTCTCTCTCTAGCAATAAACATTTACGTTCTATTAAATTTATAGCCCCTGACCATCTTTGTTATAAGATTTCTCTGAGAAATTTTATGATTAAAGACGGAAAATTTGTCCATCACCTAATTAGCGTGTGAGGTAAATTTAACTGATTGGGAATTTTTCTGTACGGGGGTCGTATAAAAAATAAAAGAATGGAGCCTTTAAAAATTAACGCGATGAATTTTTTCTTAACATAGGCTTTTTCTCTACCTTGCTTTAAAACATTTTTCAAATCACATTGCCCTCTTATCTACGATAAATAAACAATTAAAGCTCTTTACCACCTTTTTGGGACACCCTGTGTACTACAACGTCGGAAATATGAGTAGAGGCTGTCGTAGCGGTCGAAACCTTTTATTGTAGGCTACACAATCATGTACACAGTCAGAGCAACACAGTACAGATCGAAAACAGCTATGAAGTTCGGAAGAAATCTCTGAATTCACTGATCATGGACTAGGTTGCTAGAGCTTTACCGTTTGATCGTATTCAAAATGATGTATTTTACAGTATTCTAATTTGACGGGGCACGTGTGTTACAAAGCCTCGATGAGTTGTTTTTACCCTGTTGTCACGGTGAAAATCTTTGGAGACATTTCTAAAAGTAATGTACCGCCAAACAGAACTTATTTTACTCAATAGCTTGTTCGTTTATCCAATATTTTATTTTATCGTCTTGGTAACGCCACGGAATATATAATTAAGTTATTAATAGAATGCATTTTAAAATGATTATGAGGAATAAAGGGTAATGTACCTGAAAATGGCTAAAAGAGCACGATATTTGACCTTAATTTTGATGCAAGGAATTTACTGATTGTAATTTCATTAGGTGTAGATATTAGATATTATCTATATTATATTATTATTGCACGTTTAATTATACACAAGAAGTATAGAGAGGCTACATGGTATATTGTGACTGTGTGTGATTAAGGCAAACCTGTGCGAGGGGTATCTGCTTAAGATGAGGGATGCCTTGGTAGGAGGACCTTTCTAAGGGGTTCTAACGCGTATTCACGTTACATCTGGAGAAAACCTACCAAAACTCCAGACTGTTAGATCGACGACCGCGCGATGGGACCCGAACCCGGGACCTTCGCACTTCGGCTGTCTACCATTTTCAGTGATATAAGCACTGTGCCATGGTGAGGCTGCTACATGGTATACTAAAATACAAGCGGGGATGCACCAATACTTAGTGCTTAGAGACTTTACGTATAATACCGTAATTATCAAGCCTCACCACGGCACAGTGGTTATGCCACTGAAAATGGTAGATGGCCGAAGTGTGAAGGTTACGGTTTCGGGTCCCATCGCGCGGCTGTCGATCTAACGGTCTGGAGTTTTGGTAGGTTTTTTTTCCAGATGTAACGTGAATACGCGTTAGAACCCCTTAGAAAGTCCTCCTACCAAGGCACCCCCTTGGCAGATCGCCCTAGTGTAGCGTTGCCATAATCACACACAATCCCAATCCCGTAATTATCAACTCTTCCGATTTTAATGGAAGATTTTCCACCACAATTTGTTAAATGTTATACTATACATTTAATACTTGGATTTATATCCAAGGTAAAGACTGTACCAAATGATCATATCGCGACACTGGAGATAAGGCGGCATCCGCGATGGCGTTCAGTTGGCGTTGCACCGTGCGCGTTCTTCAGTCAGTCACTTTAAAATTGCGCAGTAGAAATTTTGTGGTGGGAAAATATTCCAATGAAATCGCAAAAGATGGTAGCTATGCCGTGTAGTTAATTTTCATTTTAAAATGGAGGGTATAATTATCCCAGAAAACCGTGGTGCGCGGAATCATTTTCACTACCTTAAATAATGTTGAAAAAAGTGATAAACATATTAAAAATGTAATTCAACTTTTAAGAAATAACATTAAAAACATTAACAGCTCGAACGGTACACGAAGTTTATATACAGCTTATATTACTAGCAATAGCGCAAATTAGTAAACATGGAGCAAACCTAAAACGTCCAGTTTACTGATTGAGAAAATGTGCATTCTCCTGTGCATTTATTTAACACAAAAATATAACATCGATAACTTGAAAATTATCCAGCTCAAAACTTAACAAACATTGCCTTCGACGAATTGATAGCTAAAAAATCGATGATTAAACAAAGAAAAAACACCGACATCGATTTCGCATCACTAATTAACTCGTGCATCTAAAATTTTACAGTAAATTTAATAACCTTTCATTTATAAAAGTAAATTTAGGTACGTTTAGGGACATGAAATGGTACTTTTGAAGGCTGCCATTTAGAGGAAGTCAAACGTGTAAGAATACCAGAGTAAATAGAAAAATAGTCAAAAATAGAAAACAGCAAAAAATGAAAAGAGCGAAACAGAAAATAGTCAGTAATGAATAAATAAATAAATAAATAAGAAACCACACTGGTAAAGCATCAAGCACAGTGGATAGTAAGTGGATTAAAAAATACAATGATTTTTTTCCAATCTTTAAGGGCTTTGTAGTAGTATGAGATCATATAAAATATATATTTTGTACAGCGTTGTCTAATCCAGCGGTTCCCAACCGGTGGGGAGAGCCTCCCCCACCCCCCGCTTAGGAGGCGCAAAGTGTTGGCATAGGAGGGACGAGAAAAATAGACAAAGAGCAAGTAATAATGCATGCTTTAAAAAGTCATCTGATTTATTCTTACTTTTACACCAAAAAATACCTATTTTTGCTTAAAATGTTAATTCAAACTTTATCGATAACATTTAAACGTTTATTGTTTAAGAATAAAAAACTGTATTTTTTTCTGGGGAATATGAGGAGGGGGGTTGCGAAATCGTAAATTATCCTTTGTTGGTGGGGGAGGGGGACAAGACATTAGGAACCATTTATATAATCTATGCGTTGATTGGCCGCATTTCACCCTTTTGCTGAATTGTATTATACTGAAAACACCCTCCAAACCACTATTTAAAAATATTATTTGCCTTCCATTTATATTTAATCAGATCCCGAAAAATGCGGTGAAAATAATTCCAACTCATTTTGGGACTTCAGTAAACCATTATCACCTCCATAAACAGTTATTAATATTAAAAAATATTTGCTAATTAAAAATTAAGATTAAAATAACAAGAGGGCTCCTTTCGTTGCGTGAGTCTACAGAAAGTGAGTATTTTTTGTTATTGACATTAGGCTTTCAGTAATATCTCGGTAGGTATCAGGGGAAATCTAAAGTAGTGACTGAAGAGTACTTTCTGAAGTTTTAAATCAAGATTGATTCTTGTGCACAAAGAAAAAATTTCCTAAAAAAGAAACGAAATTATCTTTTGTTTACACTAACCATATTTGTGTACTTAATGTAAAAGGATTTTTTGATCGGGAAAAAAACACACGTTAATTCTTCGAATAGCTGCTAGTACTTTTAATTTTTTTTTTTTTATGTATCCCTCAGAGGTGCACGAAGTTTTTCTCTGGTAATTAGTTCAATCTTTTTTTCTAAGCATAGAATACGAGTATCAAAAAATAAACACTTTAGTACATGGACTTTGGGGTGTTTTCAGCAAAAAGCAGTGTAAATTACAAACCATGATAAATTACGCCCACCCACAAATGTATCTCCGTCTCTCTTTTTTTTTTTTTAATGACAACATTTACAAAATAAGGTTTCACTTGGAATCTATTTAACACTAGAAGCGCCGTTGGGGTCATTTTGACCATTTGTCCAATATCTCATGCTTCATTTCAATATACAGTTCAACACCGCAGTTCATTTTTCTACTTTTCCTTAAATTCTTCCTAGCGTGTTGTGACAAATTTTTACATTTCTGTTTTAATTAGTAAAATAAATAATTATAGAAATACCTAAAACAGCCAACAGAGGTTATATTGACCCTCCCCTCCGGCTGTCCCAGTGTTAAGCATAATTGCCAACTGCTCCTGAATATAATGAACCACTTTTTGCAAACAGGTTTAAAAAAAAAAAATATTGAAACTGTAGTTATTCCGAACTTTTAACTTCAAAATTTTTCGTGATTTAACAATTGCTGTTTAAAAGTAACGTTAATTGTTTTCCGGAGCAGTTGCAACTCTGAAGTAAGTAAGTCACTGTTTCATGTTTTTTTTAATTTTTAAAGTAAACAAACTTCATGTGATTTTGATAACATATTTATTTTTATACAATTCTTTATACATTACTTCTGCACCATATCGCATGGAATTCTGTATATGTTAACACATTCAAAGCCTTTCACATTTAAGTACGTTCCTCGAACTAATTATACAAGGTCTCCTAAAAGGTGGTAACACGGTTTAATTCTTTATCTGTTAGAGATTAGTGAGTAATGTAAATTGAAATAATTTTCAAGTAAAGATAGGAAAAAATCACTACTGTAAGAAAAAATTTTCAAAATTCAAAAAGTTACTCTGTTTAAATTTGTATATGACCCTCCCTTACCAAAAAATCCTCAACCACTAATACGTGCTCCATTCACTACTGAGATTATGTACAAAATTTGAAAAATATATCCTAAAAAGGGTCAAAGGTGTAAAGATTAAATATATGCTGATTTAAACCATTTTTCAATGGCTCTCGAAAGGAAAAAAATAACGCCGGATGATCGCGTTTCAGGGGTCTTAATGAAATTGTGAAAGAAAATACTTTTTTGCTCTCTGCCAATAAACGGTTACATTCAAATTCATGTATTCAGCCCCTGACCATTTCTATTATAAAATATCTGTGAGATGTTTTATTCTGAAAGGCAAAAAATTCGTACATTATCTCATTAGTGTATAAGACGCGTTTTTTAATTGGGAATTTCTCTGTACTGGGGATCATATACAAATTTAAAAACTTAAACTTTTGGAAAAGTGAAGAAAGGAATTTTTTCTTAACCGTAATCCTTTTCCCTGCATTATTCTGAATTTCTTTTTCAATTTACATTGCCCATTTGCCTCTAATAGTTAAAGAATTAAAGCGTGTTATCTCCTTTTTGGGACACCCTGTAGAGAGTTACGCCGGGAAAAATTCGCCCTCTTAATGGAAGTTAACGCCCACACTGAAATATTTTGTTCCGTATTTCAGCAAAGAACATTCGAAATTAAACAAAGTGAGAGCGTTTTATTAACACGAAAAACATATAGGAAAATGACAATTCAAAATATAGATTCTAGGAATAGGAAGTTTATGCATGAGTTTTATAGCAGAGATGGAGCTGGATTGAAGGTAGGCGGCGATATACTTACAGAATGAATTTTCAGTGTTTGAAAATACAAGATACATTAAAATGTATTTTAAAATGTTCTGCTTTTTGCTAGTGAATACCAAATATAAGCTACAAATGTATTTCAAATACATATATCTGCCCAACTCTGCCAGCTGATGACATATTAATTTTAAAACAGGAAGTGAAAATGCAATTTTCACTCGACGTCACACAGAGGGTGCTATAACAACCCTCCCCCCCAAAAAAAACACTTTCAGATTTTTAAGTACGCTCTAAAGTGCTGTATATCAAAAGCGTATCATAATATCATAATCCAGGTGTCTTCCCTATTTGTTTTCCTTATTCCATTTAGTTGGAAAATACATCATTATTCATGAGTGTGCTATATTTTTCTCCCTTCCTCCATGAAACACATATTTGGAAGCGAAATCTATCGTAAAATCGCCTACTAAAACTGTTTTACAATCTTCGGCAGGCACATTCGAACTCTATTTCACCATCTTATATACTATTTGGAAAGTGCATGATAATCCACCAGTGTGCCGTGTTTGTCCTTCTTGGGTTGATTCCTACTTTAACGTCCCGACTCTGGCCAAGGTGGCGATGATTAAACAAATGCCGTTACTATGACGATTTTTTGTATATTATATTTGTATATTATATTAATATTTGTAGTATTTATGAGAAATTTTTAGTAGTTTTATTTTGTGAAAATAAAACTTTTAAATGTAAGCAAAATGATGACGTCAAAGGTTGGTGACGTAAGGCTTTCTATATGTAGGAGGCGTTGATAGAGCCACAATTTATCATCAATTTCATGAGGTAGCACATTTGCAGCTGCATACATATTTACTGAATCTTTGACTACTAGCACCATTATCTATTATTCCTCAAAACCTGTTGCATTCTACCAAAAATTACTGTTTACAAAAAGTGGTTAGTAAAATTCCGGAAATGTTGTCAGCTGTGCAAGAAGAATTCGAAAAATTATTGTGAAAGCTACTAAAAATAGCAAATTTTAGATAAATGAAAACATTAAACAAGGAAAACACGAAAGAATATAAAAGAAATATTCTAATCATTTGTGAAAAACATTGATGAATTATAAAAAAGAAAAAGCAATAAACTTGGTAATGAATTAACTTAGAAGAGAGGGGAGTGATAACACAAAATATTTCTAAAAGCAAGTTGTCCTATCGCATGTCTATCTAAATCTCTAGCTGACACCGACAAATATTAACTAGAAAAAGATATTTAGTCATCTCGACAGCAGTTCACCATTTCAGAAACAATAAGTCTGTGTATAGAAATTATAAAACGAGAACGGTTTGCAAATTGCCAATTTTGTTAGGCGTTAATTATTCCATGCGTGGGACGATTAAAAAAAATTTACAAATAAAGGTGACAGCTGTAATAAGACATATAATACAGAGATAACAGTTATGTATGTATTTGATATTAATTATTAAAGATAAATTTTCACGAATTTAAGCCTATTTCAGTTTGAAGAGAAAAATTAACGTACGCCTTTTCAAGATGAAATAACACCAGGGAATTTTCATGAAAGAGAAGATATATTAATTGTGAAATTTAAAATTCTTTAGAAGACGGTATTTTGAGTGATTTTTGGATGAAGTAATCTCCAATCCCAAGCTATTGAAATTTGAAACAATAGGATTACTTTTAAGTATTTGGTTTTGCAACTTCATAAAAATATTCTCGGGAATATTCTATTTTTCCATATATTTGCTGATTTCTTTCCTAGTAGAAATATTTCATTAGGTGGAAAATAACTTTTCTCGTGTCATTTTAAAGCCTAAGTGAGATTTACCTTAAATAAATGTTTGACGGGATGGCCAGTTTAGCAAATTACGTTGGAGTGTATCATCTTAAAATTTCTGTAATTGTAAACTAATATAATTGCAGTTATCCGCTGAAAATACCAGAGCCATGTACGAGCTTCCTTGACAGCATTTGATTTTCATTATTTATCTCTCGTGCTTTATCAATTAATTTTAAATGAAAATTAAAAAAATACTTTCATAGAAGTGTAGCGAAATTTGTCACTGCAATATTTAAAAATTAAGAGGCTAAAAATATATTGTGAAATTCAAGTATGAACGTGTTCTAATTTTCGACATGGGGGAAACACGTTCAGGTAGTCTCTTTGTTGAAACTAATGCGGAAAATATTGTGGTAGGCTTTCTTACTTACTTATAATTTAGTTAGCTGTAAGGCGTTCGTTGGAAAATGATGAATACAGCAAAAAATTTTAATTTATATCCATAGCTAGCAACAACCCGGGATGTAGTTTTATGATTCAAAAATAATATAACTTTCGAGATTTTCTTTCTCCATTGTAATTTTAGTGTAAAATTTAAAAAGTGTGAAGTAAAAGATTTTTGACCCCCCTAAAATCTGTAAATTGGGGGCAATTGTACCGTTTGCCCTGCCGATAATAGGGCACTATACTGGTATACGGCCAGCTAAATATCTAGAAACTCCCTAGTCTGAGACTACTAAAATATTCTTAGACATTCCTATCTAAAGGTATGTTTGTTATTCATACGGTTGTCCTGTATCCAAACTATTCTCAGAGCTTTCTGATGATTGAAGTACAGGAGTATGCTTTGTATATGTAAATTAATATTTGAGGAAATGAAATATGTTGGAGATGCGTGAGAGTACATAAATAATCTCCCAAGCTTCATATCACAGACAGAATCACTTAAGGTACATATAACCATACTTCGAAATGTAAAGACAGCTGAGCAATATGTAACGTAAGGGAGAGAGATGATCGACAGTTACGTTATGTAACCAAGATAATCGGAATAAGAAAAAAAAATATATTCATCGTTTTTTTTCCAGACTTTTATAAAAGTTCAAAGTTTATTTTTTACGTAGAACGTGCATGTGTTTTTGAATCAGTTTTGCCGAATTCTTAATATATTTATAGTCTAACTGCCAACTTATAGGATTTTATCGGAATATTTTCACCACTAATTTTTACTTAGTAATCTCAACTCTAAATAAGTACAAACACGGAGCTGCTGTGACATTTCTGATTTCCACTTATGATTAGTTCCATTATGATAAATTATGGTGTACGAAAGATTAGAGGATTCGCCTCAGGGCAACAGGTGCTCCAAAATGAGTTCAGTGTTATTTCATGTAGATAAATCCCAAAATGCTTAGAAATTGTGGTAAGAAATTTTCTGACAAAATCGGAAGACTTGCCATCTATGTAAAGGAACACAGTTTCTACTTTGGGATTAGTGGATTTTTTACTTGCCTTTCCATGATTAGGGATCTTTCAAGATGAATTATTTTAGATTTTGAAAACTGAGTGAAGAAAAGTACTTTAGAAAAGAAGGGATCAAAATGATTTTACTTTTAAATGTTTTAAATATTAAATTATAAATAATGAATTGAATTTGCACAGTCGAATCTCGTTAGCGAGTCATCTAGATAAGACGTCATTCCGCATTTTTCATCATCTCTCTGACTTCCCGATCTTTTTGATACGTTTTTTCACATATTGTAATCTGCATATTGGGTCGTTATATTTTCAGCCACTCCGCTGAAGACATCACTTTGAAGAGTGCAATATGCAAACTCTCCCGTTTCTTTGTGAAGGTTATCTTCCAACAAAAGTACTTAATTTTTGACGAGCACGATTCTCAGCATTTTTTCTTTACAAAAATTGTTGACTTCTCAAAATTTTTTCGAAATTAATCCAAAACTTTTCTTTGTTTCGACTTCCGCACGATGGTAGGTTAAATATGACCAGAGGCGTAGCCAAGAGGGGGGTTAGGGGGGTCATACCCCCCATGAGGAATTTTTTGCCATACAAAATGTATATTCTTCAGTACATTATCACACACACGTATGCATATATATGAGTTGTAGTAGTCGTAACCCCCCCCCCCCATGAAAAAATTCTGGCTACGCCCCTGAATATGACAGATTGTACAGTTAAATTATAAGTACTACAGCCTTTATTTATAATTTCCTTAATTTGTCATCCATTTTATTAGTTTAAATTCTTATTCTACTAATTTATAACAATTATAACGCTTATTACACAAACATTTGGAATTCCGTTTTACATTTAATATAAACTCTGTTCAAGAAATCATTTCGCTTAGTAGTGGCGTACGAACGAGGTTTAACAGTAACATTAACTCAAATATCATAGCTTATTCTAATATCAGAGCTGCCAAATCTCCGGCTTTTTTCGAGAGATTTCCCACCACTAAATTTTACTTACAAATTTATACTTAAAATAAGTCCAACTACTTAATAATAAGTAAAACTGTCTAAAAATTATGGTGGGAAATCTCCCGGAAAAAGCCGGAGACTTGGTAGCTCTGCTAATATTTAGATTAGTGTTCTATGGGACTGACCATGGAGATAGATGAGGAAAGAAGCAATGACTAAATAGGCAATATTTAGCCAAAAGCGGACGAAAATTTCTCGAACGGATTGTCGATGGCGCTGCCTGCGTAAGGTAGACCTAAATTTGCCTTTTCGCTGTAGTGAAAAGTCGTAGTAACGAAATGAGAGAAAAAATTTTAAGTTATATAAACGCGCATTGACATTCTTGCTGTCACTTTGGTTTTTGTTTTTCGGGTGTTTGTACATGGAATTAAAGTGCATTTTGGTAAACTAAAGTAATCCGTAGACTTGCTGACGTAACTGGATGTTTATTACTAAGTATTAAACACTCCTTTTAAAACATTCAATTTACTGAATGAGAAAATGCCAGAGCAGACTTTTCTCAAGGTAAAATGTCAAAGAGTATGTGCAAGAACATCGATGTTAAACAACACTCTCTTCTCAAACCCCACAACCATGGTTGCCAACACTTCCGATTTTATCGGAAGACTTTTCCACCATTAATTTTTACTTAGCAAATTAGACTTAAAATTGGTCAAAAACTTCAATGTAAAATAAATTTGGTTAAAATCTGTGTAGAATTGTTCCCATAAAATCGGAAGAGTTGGTAGCTATGTCCATAACTGCTGGTCACTTTGGTGTATACCCTTATTCTACATGACGTCCAAAAGACTCTTAGTAAACAAAAGTAATCAACATATCATAGCTGCCAAGTATTATGGAATGTAATTAACCACAATTTGTTAATCATAATTTTTTTTCAAAATAATAACTAGCCTTTACATGTTTGTCAGAAATTCTGCTATCTTTTAGGCAGAAAATTAACATTCACAAAAAGTGGCTAATTATATTCACTTGGCCCCAATAAATATTTGTTCCATGTGACGTAACTGAGTTGTTTATTAGTAAAAATGGAAGAAGCCTACTAGAATGTTCAATTTACTGTTTGAGAAAATACTTAAGTTTGCGTTTTTTCAACACAAAGTAGACAATTGACTATGTAAAAAATCATCGAGGTCAAAACATCGGTGTTGAACATAGATTCAAGCAAGCATAAGCTTCAATAATTCGATGGAGAGAGCATTAATATTTTTAAAACAACAACAGTATTCCGGAACAGACGCACAGTGTCAGTAACCGTACATGACAGGAAACAGTATCCTGAGGCGTAAATACTTATGGATTCTTCATTAGAAGAAAATAGTTCTAAATATCGCCACCAGGTACCACATAATTTTGAAACACCTGTGGCTAAAACTTCTAACTATTATTTTCTATGCCTGAAGAAAAATTCCCAGCTACAGATCTAGAAAATTTAACAATTTTTCGATCCCGTGGTACGGCTGAAAACATCTATGAGATGGGGGATTTAAATTACTTCCAGTATTTAAGCAATAAATAATCAAGTAAAGCCGTTGATTTTCAATATTCTACATTACCAAATGCTGTCAACTTAATGCGTCATCATAGAGAACTTCAAAACTTCCAGAACGTACCTGAAAAAGAGAAAGAAAAAAGGAAATGTTAGAGCTCATGTATCATACAAAAATATATTTATGAAATGAACTTCCCTTAACTTTGCTCTTTTGAATTCAATTTATGCATTGATGCAACTTATGAACAGTTTATATAAACTAAATAGATTATGACAGAGATTTTAAAAAACTGAAAGCCTCTCTTTAGATTATACTATAAGTATTTTTGCAAACGACAAACTTTTGAAAATCATAAAACGTTCGAAAGTCGTAAAAATTCAATATTTTCATAGCTGAAACAATTGTGGTCAATAATTAACCGCCTTTGGTAAACTGTATATTTTTACAGATTATTTTTCAAAAAGGCAGCAAAATAATACATCAAACTCAGAAACTTCGACAGACTGGCTACAGATTGGTCTAATGGAGAGCCGTAGCGAGAACCGTTTTATCTCTAACGTATAATTGGATTAGAACCTTGGGAAGTCTGTTTTATAGTACAAAATTACTGTTTACAAAAAGTGGTTAGTTATATGTTAAAATCGTTACAGTTATGTTTTTTGTAGAACGCGCTGCTCTTTGATGAGTATTGCAGTGCGGCTGTGAATTTCAGAGATTTGTTGAAATTCACGTATTAGGATGTGTTATGAGTGATATTTTTGTCTTGATTGCTTCTGCATTCTCCGAATTTAATTCTAACACACACACACACACAAAAAAAGACAAATTAGGAAATATTTACGTAAACGGGACTTTTGTTATATACAGGGTAGTTAGAATTCCTCTATAAACAGCATTCTACAGCTGAATTAGATGAGCAGATTACCACCAAATATGCCGTATGAACTATACACAAGATGCACTCAAGGAAGCTTTAGGAAGTTTAGTTCTAAAACTCTCTGTATGGTCGCACTCGCACAGATAACGTGGCGATGCAGCGCCCTCTGCAACATTCTCTCATAGTTTTTCGATAGAGGTTTTGGTAGCCTGTCTTCCATAAGCCCCCTCAGTCTTTGGGAAAACGCTAATTTTGGTCACATATCCTCCTTCTTTTTGCGCCTCAAAAAAAAAAACGCGGTAAAAATATTTTTAAATTTCATATACGTTTTGAAAATTTTATATCACTTTAAAAAATTCATATTAATTTTGTAAACTCTAAATTAAAAGGTATTTACTATAAAGAGAATAAAAACTTTGTAGTGTAATATTAAAAAAATATATTTATAGTAAACTTCATTGTCGATCAAATTTTACAGTTAGAATGCACCTCCCCGTATTGCTGGTCCCGCCCATGTGAAAGCTATAGCTATGTCCCTGAATATATTTATCAAAATGTAAACTATCTTCCGATGTTAATTAGTTAATATGTACGATTATTATCAACCATAATATCACCGGTTCAATTTTGCTCGCTTAAAAAATATTTTAACAAAGCCGTAAGTCAAATTTAAATTCCACTTGATAAACACTTACTAGAATGGACACGTTTTTTACATTTAAAACGATATACAGCACATAAAAAGAAAAGAAAATTCATGCTGTCTAAGTTCCAATATATTATTCAACTCATGTTCTACAAACATTTTTTAAGAGTTGTTATCGTGAGGACGTGACATACCACTTCAGACTTGATGAAGAATTTTGTGTCATCAACTTCAATTTAAAAACTTTCTTTTACTTATTTTTTTTTTTATATTTGCCTTTAGTGAAAATAATATTTTAAAATATCTCTAAGAGAGGTTTCATAAAAATTTTAAAGTGGGATTGCACTAAGAGCATATTTTATTTTTTGTTTCGTATTAGATTTATACATATTCTTAATTTATCAACTTGTTGCTTTGAAAGAAAATTATGGCGGTCCATGTGCGGGATTTCGATTTGCATATTTTAGCAGATTTCTGCGATTTAGAAGCTGCTCAATACGAAAACGTGATTTGTTGTTGCTAACATTTAGATAAGTAAGTTAAAAGCAGCTATTTTAGATACATATAAAATATTATACAAACGTGTTTAACGTGATAAAAGCATAAAAATTTAATCTTACGTATTGTCACGTTGTGTACTGGGTGATCAATTTAAAAGGGTACCCGATGGTTTTTCTTATTACTCTTAAAATCTGAGGGATGTAGCAACTATTCTAACACTGGACATAGCTGCCAACCTTCCCGATTTCTTCCGGATATTTCTCACCACTAATTTTTATTATCCAATTTATTATTAATAAAATGCCAAAATTTTAATTTAAAAAGAGTTGATTAAAAATTGTGGTAGAAAATTTCTTGAAAAAGTCGGCAAGGTTAGTGCACAGTCAAAAAAATTCAGAAACGTTACATACTTATAGCGGAAAGGTTTCCGAAAGTATAGCGTAAGCTACCGATGCTCTACTCGAACTCACGATTTCAGAAACATAACCCATATTTCGGGGTAAAGTATTTACGTGGGAAAGGAAATCTTTATTTGGGACTTCGCGCGCATGCACCAAGTGCCAAGAGACGGATAAGAGTGAACGCGTTTTCCCTAATAGCACAGATGGTCACAAAAGAGTCGCTGTGACGTCACAGAGGGTCACAATTGTCACAGGACTGTCACATTGTAACTTCTTGCACAGCCCGATTATGACCAACAGGGGCCCCGGGCATTGAATTTGGGGATACCCATCTATAAAATTTGTTTTCTTTTTCATAATATTTTGACATATAAAAGAATATTTCAGAACAACATTTGAAACTGGGGGCCCTGGGCAAAGTCCCGATTTGCCCATGCGATAATAAGGGTCTGGTAACTTGAGTGTGATGTAACTTCACTGTGTGGTCACTGTGAAGTTTATTTGTGACCAGTCACCAGGTGACGTCGCCGGATGAATACTTAAATAAAACGGATGAATACTTAAATAAAACAGCACATTATCTCCTGAAAATAATTTATGTGGAAGGAAAAAGATTTTTAATTTATATTTATTAATTATGGTATTTTCTCTCCATTTACAAAATACTTAAAAAAAAAAGTTTCTAAAACACGCCGTACCACAACAGCAGTCAATTTACTTTTAAAGCAAATTCCGGCAAGCGAATCGCAGCGTCGCGGTAGCGTGCTGTCTTACGAGCCCGTTTGTCTTCGGTTCAATTCTGGTCGCTGCGCTCCTTCCGTTAGTTTGGTGCTGCCATCTAGTTGAAGTTACTTGAAACGCTTCATCTAGTGCATGTTATTTTTTCTGAAAAACTCAGAAAGGTTACTCGTTAATTCGAACACCTTTCCGAAATACTCAGAAACCTTTCCGAAATACACGGAGAGGTAACTCAATATTTTACCAAAATATACAGAAACGTTACCCATCTTTTTCAGAAACCTTACCTAAAATGCAGGAAAATAGGTAAATATGTTTCCGACATACGCAGAAACGTTTCTAAATACTTTACCCTCATGGTTCGGAAACGTTTCCGCAATTTTGAACTACAAGAGCTGCCCCATTTTTTGGGGTAACGTTTCCGAATTTTTTTTACCGTGTAGTTATGCACTGAGGTATACTTGTTTGAACCTTCTTAAAGCTTGGGAGACATTTGCAACACTGTTGGACTGTTACAACTTTATTTATGAGGTGAAAAAGAAATGGAGAAGCACAGTCTTACTGAATCCTATGATAATTTTATTTTTTGAAAATCATAATTTAATTCCTTTTTTTACATAATTCATTCCTTACAGCAAAAATTGAATGCAAACATGAGAACAATTGGAAGGTTTATAAAGAAATCCTGCAAACAGCAATTAGAGCAAATCGTAACTGTACAAATCTCGCCAATAGCACCAGCAATGTTGAGAAGAGTGTCCCAAAACTTTGTTCGACATGCTCAAGTTTGAATTCAAATTGGCGGTGAACATTTTCAACATTTGCTGTAAGGAGTGATAGTGTAAAAAAAAAATTGGATTAAATTGAGTTTTCCAAAAATAAAATTATCACACAATTAAGTAACATTGTGCGTCTCCATTTCTGTTTTATCTCACAAATAAAGTCGATACAGTCCAACAGAGTGTTGAAAATTGTTCTAAACCGATCACCCAGTACTTTGAATTGAAACTTGTTCGTAAAATGGCGTATTAAAGCTGGGATTGAAATGGTAAATAGAAATTTATCAAAACGTTAAAATTAAAGTAATTGAAATGCGAATTTAAAAAAAGCACACAGCTGTTTTATTTAATTATTATTTATTCTTATGATTATTCCAAAGTTTTTGACGTTCCAGAAACGTATCAATAAGTGTACCATATAATTGCGATCCCTGTACTAAGATAAGTGGCACCGACATTGACGATACAGTACAGTCTCGATAATTCGAGGCTGACAGGACCGGACTTGCCTCGAACTATCGAAATCATAAAATTTAATAAACAAATAAATGGAAATAAAGCAACTTTAATGAAAAATGCACTTGCATATATTATTACATTACCGTTGCTTAGAACACGATAGTTATATTGGAAAATAATAGTCAATTGTCTTTTGCAAGTACACGTTGACCCGTTTCTGTACAGCAATATCCCGCCATCGTCAAAGCAGCATGTCAACACTCCACAGAAATGTCTTTGAGGACATCTGTAGCAAGAATACACCTATTTTCTTTGGGAGGGGGATTTCTGATGTGGTGCCAAGTATTGGAGTTTTGTGGTGCGAAAATAACCTTTTACGTATTTTGTATGTGCTGGTCATTATTTAAAAGCTAAACTAATTTTTTTACTAAATTGGATTTATGAGAAACTCGAACAATCGGGGCTCTACTGTATTTCTAAACTGAAAATGACAATAGTTCAATATGTTGTGTTGTGTTAAGGCAAAGCTAAAACTAGGGATATCTGCTAGGAGGGTGCTTTAGACGGAGGACTTTTTAAGGGATTCTAAAGCGGCAAGAGATTCAAGTACCAGGTGTAAAAATCAAACAAACGGCTCTTCTTAGATGCTTTAAATAGCCTCGCTCCGGTCATGTGCCTTGCATCTGTTTAGTCTAGTTCTCTTTCATTCGGTTCCCAGTGAAGCGTTTGAAATTAAGATGTTTGTTAACGCCCACTTTATAGCATATTAAATTATTTAAATCAGGACTGGCCAGCCTTCAGCACAGAATGCACCAATATTTTTCACAGACCAGCTCAAATGTGCCATTCAACTCAAGCACCTTTTCCTAACGTTCACAGTTAGAGTTGGAAAATGCAAATACAGATAGGCTTTTGTTTAAGGCACATATGGACAACCTCCGGCCCACGGACCGGATGTGTCCCGCCTTGGCATTTGATCCGGCCCACGGAAAATATCAAAACCCCATATAAACCATTCAAAATTCTATATAAATCCTAAATATTCGGCTGACTACATCGCTAGCATCCTAATGTTTGGCCCTCCTCTTTTCAAAGGTTACCCATACCTGATTTAGGGAAGAGAAGAAATAATATGCGAACTTGAGATTGAAATTGTTGTTCTGAGGAATGCATTCTAGAATTAATTTTTATTTTTGGTACGGGTTCAGAAATTCTTCAATTTTTTTTGACAGTGTATTTTGGTATGTACAAATGTTTATTTCTGACGTAACATCATAAATTATAAGAAATAAAATATTTCTGGGCGTGAAACTATTTCAAATGTCTTCATTCTGTCGCAAAATATTAGGTAGGCACATGTATACAATGTGTCACTTGAAATCATCCAGGAGCAGAGTTTGGCGCATGCCTTTCGATTAGGCCACCGCTGGTTTAAAGCATCCATAAGCGCATTTTACGATTGAAAAAAAATTTAAAAATAGCAATAAAATGTAGATTAACTATACGTATATTCATGCTTTACATTTTCTGATAAAACCTACGTATATTAAACACTGGTTAAGTGACAATAACTTCTACTGAATTTGAAACATTCAGACTTTTATGACTAGGTCTTGCAATCAGCCTTATAAATTATTTAGCTATGATGTAGTTTTTTAAAATCTCAACCTCTTGTGGCATTAAGTGATGGTAGTATTTCTTTCATTTATGATTTACAGTAGGCTTGTTTTGCAAAGGAAAATGTTAATCTGGTGAATGAAATCAGCGACTGGATGAACGTTAAAAAATACACATTTTACGTAACTTGTAAGAGTGCACAATGTGTAACAAAATGTAAACGCAATTTTTTATATCACTGCAAAAACTATTTTAATTGAACTCAGCAAATAAGAATTTACAATCAAATTCCATTTAATAATACATATATTTCTATTTTTTTATAATGCATTTGGTACTCTTTGGACCACAAAATACCCTTACCACAACGTCTTAGAATTTATTTATGTCTCTGAAATTCATAGAAGCTTAGATAATTTTCATGTGTTTTCAATTAGAAGTTTAAATATTTTTTATTTCGTAAGTCATTTTGAAAAGTGAGTTAAGCGGGCGATGGAAGAAAAAGAGATGTAAAAGAATATGGAAAGTACGTTGCTCTGAGTTTAATTAGTCGTATAATTTAATCCTGTTATACGTTATCCTTGGTGTTTGTTCTTTTGCATTATACAAGGCGAAATAAGTGAGACATTTTAATTATAGTTTCTAGTTGCTTAAACAGAAATGAATAGGAGGAAAATAAAAAGTTGAATGATAACCAGCAAATTTTGCAGTCATCTTTTTCTTAATTCGTATCATTCTTGCATGTTAATATGTTACAAATATGCGTTATTGTCTTTAGTACAAACATTGAAACTTCTTGAGTTTATATCATAAAAGCATATGCGCAGCTCTTGATTTTTGCTTATACTTCGAAGCTCAATTACTGCGCAGAAAAGATTTCTTGTAAAAATTAAAGACCTCAAAGGGACCGACAGTTTAATTAAAACTTTCTTCTTAAGGAATCCTTTGCAAAGTTTTCCACTCACTTACTTGAATATTTCTCGAATACTTATGATACATCAACTCGCTTCGTTATTTAATACAATAAAAATAAATTTTATTTTAAGTGAAAGTGAGCGGAATCAAATTAAATACATATTGCTTCGGGTAACATTAGTTTTGCGCGATGTGGAAACACAACCACTAATACGAATTATATTCATGATACATGAGCGTTTGAAATGCTTCACTTTCTCCCAACTTAAATAGGAAATGAATTGCAATAAAAAGTTAATATTCTAAATAATTCGTTTTTAAAGAAGTTATTATGAAGTTAAATGAATGGGACTGTCGTTCTTTTAACTGGATAATACATTTTATGAATCATTATTTATTAAACTAAGTTTACTTATCATGTTAGTTAAGCAATATGCGAAACAAAAACATTCTTAATTTTCAAGAATTTACTTCATTTAAGAAATATGATCCTAGTTGGTGGAAGCTCTGTTTCCACAAGAACAGCCCTACAAAAAGTCTACCGCCAAAGGCACACCCCTTTAGGCAGATGCCTCTCTTGCAGGCGTGGAAACGGTTTTAGGACGGAAAAACAGTCCTTCAATAAATGGGAAATATTAATTTTCTTAAATATTTAGAGTACATGTAACTCTGAATTAAGAAGGTTTTCATGAAACTGTTGAATTATGTGATATAAATTTTGGAATGTGTTTTAAATTCTAGATAAAAGCTGCAGAATGTGATGAAAATGGTTTTTCTTCGTTAAACATAAAAACCATTGGGTAGAAAAGACAACATAGGAAACGTACAGTTTTCTTAAGCATAACTGCTGTACAAAAGACCAGTAGGAAACGTGCCTAAAATTACTGAATCTTTTTTTTTTTTTTTTTTTTCCTAATGGCCGGCCTCTGCCGTGAAGGCTTTGGCCACAACAGGCCAGAATTATTGATCTCTTTATTATGGGGCACCTAGTAGGTGGACCAACGTCGCCGCCTATGAAGTTACGGACATGACAACCACGTCCAATCGGGGATCGGACCCCAGCCGCAGGGAGTTGAACCCGAAACCGGAGTACGATGCTTTACCCACCATACAACTCGGTCGGCCTACTGAATCTCTTTTAGTATATTTTAAAAGACCTAAAAGTCCTAAGTCCTGAAAAATAACAAGTTTGCTTTTTTACATCGTTTGGAATAAAAAGCCTGGTTTTCAATGATTTCTAAATTTCCAGCTCAATGCACATATAGAACGCTGTCGTAGCTGTTTCATATCTTTCATGCATCTTATTCATATGAATGTAAAACTTTAAGTACTTCACTTGATAAAGAATTATCTCTTTCTCTGAACCCCCCCCCCTCAATAATTTGATACATGTTATGAAATTAAGCGCTGACACCTGTCCGCTTTTCTCAAGCTAATTATAGAGGCGGGAAAAGTTTCGCTCTCAGAATGAAAATTTGCGCCCACAGTGAAATACTTTGTTCCACTATATCAGCAAAAAAACGCAAGATTTTAAGTAAAGTTAAGGCAGTTTATTGACATAAAAATTTCAAAATGTACTAAATGGCAATTCATTCCAAAACTAGAAAGTTTATATATGGGTTTCAGAAGCAGAGATGGATCTTCATTGACGGTAGGCGGCGATGCAACCGAAATTATGTTACTCTTCGCATAAAGTTGCCGATTCGTTGTTAATGGTAACAATCGCTGAGCCAGAAACATACCTGCCAACTTTTCCACCATTTTTATCTGAAAATTTACCACCACTATCTTCCTCTTGGTAATTTAAATTTTAAATAAAACCAAACTTCTAATAATATTAGGCTGATTGTAAGCTGTTGATTAATCTCTTACGAAATTTATGTAAACTTTGGCGATTAATTTACGAAACGACGCCGTTCAGCAGGTACGTGTACTGTGAAAGATCGATGGGCACTTGCAAGCTTTCACCATTTTACTGGAAGGCTATGCTTTACTGATTTTCACCATTTTACTGGAAGGCTATGCTTTACTGATTTTCATCTGCTAGGTAATCTTAATCCGAATTTAAATCCATAAAGTAAAACGGTTTGAAAATTGTTGTGAATAGTTTAAAAAAAACGTAAAAGTTAGCTTGAATATATTAAACCGTGAGTTTTTGAGTACTTTGCTATTTGAGTAGATAAAATGCCAAACGCCACTAAAAAGTGTGTTGCTTCTTATAAGTTCCCCATTTCCATATCATAAAATTAATGAACTACGTGATATTGTTCCGTTCATTAGTATTTTTAAAATTGAAACAATAAAACAAAACATGCACGAAATAACGAACGTCTAAATGTTTCAGAAATTTTTGATTAGATATTCTCCCATGAAATTCTTTTTACAGAATGTTAAGAAAGAAAATAATTAAGTGTTAATGCAAATTAAAATTCTTTATTTTTGATTAAACTACATTTTGAACCTCAGATAGTGTATTGAAGATAATTTCATTACAGGTAATTTATAAATATAACCAAACGTATTCATACTCAAATTTAAAATTTCCGTTAAAATAATATTTTCCTGATTTTTACGCAAATTGTAACTTTTCCAAAAGAAGTTCTCCTTCAGTACATCAATTCTTTCAGTTGATTTATCATTTAACAATTTTTCGGAGTAAAATTGAAAATTTAAAAAAGCAGATACATCGCTTCGGATTCAATAAACTGTTAAAAATGAAATTTTTATCAATGACAGAACATGCTTTTCGTTATGGATTAGCGTATATTTATTTTAAGATTAAACAACTTTATATGATGATGTCAGGAAACTAAAACTCGGAAAAGTAACGAACTTTACAATTTGAATTAAAATTTCTGTGGCTGGTAAATCATTTTAAATTAATTTTTTTAATATCAATTTCAATACTATTTAATCGAATACAGTAAAATTTTCATTCATTTATTTATTAGCATTAGGGTGCTATTTCGCTCAAGCCCAGATTTTGGTCGACGTATTTTTGTCTACGCGATCTTGTAGACAGCTTTTGTAGACATGAACTGTCACCAGGGGCGTAGCCACGGGGGGGTTAGGGGGTTATAACCCCCCCATGAGGAATTTTTTGCCATACAAAATGTATAGTCTTCACTCCTTTATCACACACATGTATGTTTATATGTGAATTGAACTAGTCGTAACCCCCCCCCATGAAAAATTTCTGGCTACGCCTCTGACTGTCACGGTAAAGATCTTTTTAAACGTGTCTGCCAGATAACGGGGAGGGGGGGGGTGTTAATAAAATATTGAAAGTCGCACAAGGTTTGCAATTTTAATAATTGATGTCTAAGTTTGGTGCCAAAAGGCGACAATTTATTATAAAGGGGGGGTGGTATGGTTAGAAAATGCCTCGCAAGGTTGTAAAATAGTTTTAGTAGGCGATTTTAAGGTAGATTTCGATTCCAAAGATGGCTTTTATGGAATAAGGAAGAAAAATACGACGCACTAATGAATAATGATACACTTTCCAACTTCATGGAACAAGGAAGAAAAATAGGGACGACGCATAAATTATGATACGCTTTTAATATATAGCACTTTAGAGCGTTTTTAAAATCTGAAAATGTTTCAGATTTTCTTATATATATATATATATATGTGTGTGTGTGTGTGTGTGTATTTATTCCTCTTTATAAAAGTTCAAAGAAGATTTTACAGTTTCACTCTAACAGGGGCGTAGCCAGAAATTTTTCATGGGGGGGTTACGACTACTACAACTCATATATATGTATACGTGTGTGTGATAATGTAGTGAAGAATACACATTTTGTATGGCAAAAAATTCCTCATGGGGGGTTATGACCCCCTAACCCTCCCCTTGGCTACGCCCATGCACTCTGATCTTATAATACATACATAATGATATATAACAATAAGAACTAGCAAAACGAGCTACGAAATTTCATTTGACATTTACGCAAAATGAAAAATAGATAAACCAAAGTAAATAAATACATAAATAGGATTTTCTATGACGAAATTTATCATCTTTCGTATAATTAATGGGGGTAAATTATTCTTTCACTACAGGCATCTGCAAGAACTGGGAATTGTTATAAGACTAAAAGTCTTCAAAAGGAAACAGAAAAATCAATATCAAGTAAAAGTGAATTGACAATATTTCTATTGGACAGAATTCAATATTAAGTGCCAATAACCAGACACAATCCTTGACAACTTTTCCATTGCATTTCATCACAACTGTCAGAAGATTCTGCTTTAGGCAAGGAGCAAGTGTTTTCAAAACTTAATGTAGAAAACGCAACTTTCGCAGTTTTCTACGTAAACACACAATTCTGCTACCATAAACTCCACACAACTAGATAAGATTGAATGCACTAGCTTAGAAGGTGTACATTTTAAGTAATGATTATAAATTCATAAGAAACAAATTATTAGTTAGACATATCTCTACAAACTCTAGTCTTCAAAGTATGCTCCTTCAGCATCAGCACACCTCCTCTCCTAAATACGGAATGCCTGAGAACAGAAGCTTGTAGGTAATGACTGAGTCTGTTTCGATGGTGAAATTACACTTTTATTTCATAAAATAAAACTATTTAAAATTTTTGGTGAGTACTACAAATCTTAGACAATATCTTGAATTAAACATTAAAATTAAAAAAACCTTTCTCATACAAAATTATTCATTATTATCTATTTGCTTATCATGTTAACTAATTAGTCATGCTTAAAAACTGCTATTTGTCTTAAAATTATATTTTTTATCTCAAATTATTGAAATATTGCTGTTCATGGGTAAACCTACCAGAAATGTTTAATGGTTTTGTCTCACGAAATTAAAACTTTTAAATGTAGTGTTAATGATGACGTCAAAGATGCATGACAAACGAAATGAAAGGCTTTCTATTACATAATTAGTGATAGTTACAATTTCCCATTTGTCATAAAATCAAATTTTCTATCTTAAATCATTAAAATGTTTTATGCGGGAGTAAATTCGCCACAAACTTTAAATAGTTTTACTTTATTGACGCTAACGCTACCTCAACTAACTGGAGGTAAAACGTCTTTACGTTAGGTACTCCGTACACCGTATTCGCTCAAGGTCAAGGAGACGGCCCGAGGGGTGTGCGGGGCCCCAAGCGAAGCGCAAGAGCGGGCCCTCTTCTCTATCATGTCTTATGAGATAGCAATAAAATGGCCCAGGAGCGGGGCCTTAGGCGATCGCCTACATTCGCACCCCGCTTGGGCCGGCCCTGTATGATGACGTTATTTTAGTGCACCTAGTGATGACATAAAACTTTCTGTTCTTAGGCATTGTATATCTAAGAGGTGTTGGTCTATTACGGTTGTCGATTTAATGGTTAGTAATTTGGAATCGTTTTCTCCAGATGACGCCCTAGAAAAGCAAAAACACTCCCTACACAGGCAGCACTCGTGCAGTTTTGCCTTAACCAAAACAAGCAGTAATAAACCGAACAAGTCCCTGAAAATTTAAACCTTTGTGTGTTTTAATGCTTTTGAGTGATTCTTGCAGTTGCGTTCATATTACAGCGCGACATTTCAAGCGCACTTTATTTCGATTGGCAATGAGGATCATCAAAGATATCTAAATACTTCTATACCGTAACATACAACCGCTATGATATAGCAGCTGTGGTTTTAACAGCATCATAATTATGAAGAATTCATAGCACTGAGAAATAAACATTTTATATATAAGAATTTTGGACATAATTTTCTGGTGTTTTACAATTTTACATTAAACAGATGTTAAGTGCCCCTCAAGTTATATTCTCGTACATTTGCGAAAAGACAAAAATAAGAAATTAATGTATTTCGCGGACCAACTTCAAATTCAAAAATAATAAATGCTATTTATTCATGGGTTTTATGAACCGAATCAAGTGTTATATAAGTACAATTTTTAGTTGGAACGACATTTGCTCGGGATTATTTTTTGATAAATTTGGTATGCTTTTACCGGTAATATCGCGTTCCGACAATCGTCCAGGGTCCAGCGGTTGGAAATACTGCGTTAAATGACATGATCCTCAGAATTATCGTCTGCTTCTGCAATTCTTAGTTAAGTATTGGAGTCATTATATACTAGAGGTAACCCCGCTAGACTTAGCAGGTCAAAAAGCATTCTCATTTATCTCCAAAACATTCGTATTATAAAGAATTTCTGTATTAACACACCCTGTTTGGCACGGTGAAAAAAAATCTGGAACACTTCTATAATTTACACTTCTATAACACTTATCTTTAAATACGCACTAAAGTGTTAGAAATATTAAAAGAGTATCATAATCCATGCGTTGTCTCATTTTCCTCCTATTTCCATTAAGTGTATCATAATGTATGAGTGTGCCGTATTTGTCTTCCCTGTTCCATAAAACACTTCTTTAGAACTGAAATCTATATTAAAATCTAATCGCACTAAAACTGTTTCACACTTTTCACCAGGAATGTTCTAACTATACTTTTCCTTTCTAATAAACTGTAGCGTGCCAGTTTCTCGTCAAATATGGAAGGGGCTACAAGACAGTCTTCAAGTCACATATCACCAGGCTAAGTTTAGTTTTGGGGACTTATTTTTTGCACCAAACTTGGTGAAAAATCATCAAAAATTGAAAAGCTTGGAGATATTCAGCATTTTATCCGCTCCTCACACTTCGCTATTTGTCACTTTTAAGCAATTCTCTCCATCAACGGTTGAGAAACCATCAACGCTTCTCCAATGCATGAGAAATATTTTTTGCAGCCCTGTGGAAAAGCTATAAATTCAAAATCCATACCGGTCATACGACGGTGGGCTTTAATATATATACCAAACGTGAGCTCAATGGAATGCCCGTTACCCGTCGAAAAATGAAACGGATTATTATAGATGCAAATTGGTCCAAAATAATTTCGATAGATAATAATGGATGCAACGAAATAGTACTAGAGCAGAAAAAACACATTCGAAATACTGGTGTCAAATTATGTTTTTCAAAAGTAAAATTATCACGTGACTAAGTGACTGTGCATTTCCATTTTTGTTTTTCCGCTGACCGAGTTGTATGGTGGAACTGTACTCCAGTTTCGGGTTCAACTCCCGGCGGAAGGGGTTCGATCCCCGACTGGGCGTGGTGTCCGTCCCTTCATAGGAGGTAACGCTGGCTGCCCATTGGGTGCTCCCTTAATAAAATGGCCACACCTTCGGACAGGTGTATGGGACAATACCTAATCGGCAAGTTCCCGCCCGTAAAAAAAATTGTTTTTCCTCACAAATAAAGTTGTAGCAGTCCAACATAGTATTGGAAACTGCCTCCCATGCTTAAATCAGGTTCAAACAATTATACAGGGTGTTCGAAAAGTCCTTGACACATTGAAAAAATTCGACAAATTGTAGTATGAATATGCGGTTTGCATAATAATAATTAACCGGCTGACGAATTTTTTTTTTTTTTTTTTTGACGTCGTAAAAAAAAAATGCTTCCATATTGTGTCCATAGGTGGTGCTGTATCGTCACAGTAACAAAAACAAACGTAATGTAAGGTGTTTAATCATTCTATTAAGGAGAAAGCAATAACTTTCATTACCAGAGTTTAATGTGTGCACCTTCTATTGCTCGAACCACATCTAAACGGTACTCAAGTTCATCCCATGTTCTAGCTAGCATGGATATCAGTTTTTCTTAAACATTTTACGAACCTTTCTCTGAACTGTAGTTATGGATTTTGATTCGAAATACCAACCTACGCAATCACACTTTCAATTGCAGTTGCCATAGCTGGCATGAATATTCCCGCACCGTCAGTGATGTTTGAAACTCACTAAAAATCCCTATTGGCTCTCATTGCTGAAAACTGGAGATGCAGCGTCATCTATGAACAGATTTTGGAAGTAATTTGTTTTAAGATGGAAAAATAAATTCCTGATTCTGAGAAGTATTTTTGTGCGATCCGCATATTCATACAGCAATTTGTTGCTTTTCCGTAAATTTTTGAAATGTGTCAGGGACTTTTTGGACGCCCTGTATCAACAGCCCAAAGAAATCTCAAGAAATCGACAACGCTTACAGGCAGGGTACATGGGTTCCACATCTATTTTCGGACATTAATAAATAACAGCGGCGTACAATTTGAGCATCTCTGTTCTTAGCCTGTTCAGGTCCTTAGAACACCATCTCCTACATACAGTAGACCTGAAAACAGGAGCTTTTATGTCATCTCTACGTCCACTGAACTGCGGGCAACACACATTTATTTTCACAAAGTAAAACCGTTTAAAGTTTGTGGTGAATTTACTCCCGCATAAAGTTCTTTTATGATTTAAGACAGAAAATTTAATTTTAAGACAAATAAGAAAATTTAACTATCACTAATTATATAACATGATATAGAAATAGATCATAATAAATAATTTTTTATCAGAGAAGTTTTTTAATTTTAATCTTTGAGATATTTTCTAAAATTTGTATCATTCACCAGAAATTTTAAATAGTTTTACCTTATGAATTCAGAACAGTGATGACGTCATCTTAAAGACCTACTGATGACAAAAAAGCTTCTGTACTTAGGCCTTATATATCCAGGATGTGGTGCTTAGAATCACGATGGCCCCAGTTTTACGCGGCAACAACAAACAAGCGTACCAAACAATGGCTTTCTCCAAATCAACTATCCGTACCCACTCCTAAACTATTTCTCAGTTTAAAGAGGGGGTTACTGTGCGTTTGGTGGAACTGTGGTGGTATAATTCATTTTGAACTATTGAAACCGGGAGAATCACTTACGGCTGAATTGTAGACTAACAGTTATATCGATTGCGTAACGAACTATTGGTAAAACGGCCAGCTGCGGTCAACAGGAAAGGGGTAATACTGCAACATGATAATACCAGATCACATGCAGCAAGATTAACCCCCCCAAAAATAAAGCAGCTAAACTGGGAGGTTTTACCTCATCACCCAAATTCTTCAGACTTAGCGTTGAGGTGACCCGATTTTCATTTATTCCGATACATGGAACATTTCCTAAGGAATAAAAATTTCTAAAATATCGATGATGTGCGAGCTCACTCAGAATCATATTTTTCTTTCTATTGGAGTCACGGTTCCTGTCCAAGAAAGGTACTATATTTTAGGGTGGAATTAATTCTACGTCTTTTCCTAGGACGACGGGGAGGGGACCCATATGAACAGACGGACAAAAAGAAATCAAATTGAATATTTTTTAAGTGTTAGAAAAAGTTTAAAGTATAAAAACAAGACAACGATAAAATATCAGATAATACGTACAGCACATATAGAGATTAGATAAAGAAAATAAAACTATATAATTTATCGATATGAACATTAATTTTTCATATACATTCTGCAAAGGAATACTGCTACAGATAGAGCTCATGAGGACAATTTTTGGGACACTTATACAGAGAAAAGTACTCTATAAATTACTTTCCTCAAAAATATTAAATATAATTTTCCTTACACTGAAAACACTCGCAGAATTTCCAAGAAGTAGAAATAACTACTAACGCTCCAGTTTTAAACAGAAAATTCCATTATTTATCGTAGTTGTTTTCATGGGCTGTAGAAAAACAGGAAATGGTTATTTTTTATAGATGCTAGGCTATTACGCCAGTCGGTCTTTAAATGACGTAATCGTGACTTTCGATTACGGTCTACACACAATCGACAATATTTATTACAGCTCATTAAATGCACTGTGTAAACCCGTTTCAAAGCTTTCGAATGGTTGTTTGGTTGATGCTACGAGTAATTTCAAAATAAGTATTAAATAAGTAAATAAATATCGATTGTGTCGACAGAAATATTTTCTTAGCTCTCGAAAGTGACGCTGTAAGGAAACTAGACGCGTCCTGGAAGCTAATGTAATTTTCATTTTGTTCGTTTCGATCCCAGAATTTTTATCTGCAGTCGCCCGGCATGTGACGAATTGTGAGTTCTATCTAAATGAACAATCTCTACTCGATTAAGATAGTTCGGGCTGTATTTTTCGCCGAACACGTTGTGAATGGAAATTTATAGGAAAGATGAGAAATCCCAACAAAATCAGTTACTTTCGGTTAAAACACCAGGCATTTCTTTAGTAAACAGATTGTATTTTATTTGTTTGATAAGACTCTTGATGATAATCTTGAAGACTGTCTTGTAACGCCGTATTCCGGCTTTCCCCTTGGATATGTATTTATTTGAAGAAATACTTGCGTTAGGGGGACGATTAAGGGACATTAGATAAATTAGCTGCGGTTTAAAAAAGAGTGCTTACTACAATGGCCCTCGGGATCCCGTACAGTACAGAAATCTAAATTTTAAAAAACAAAATAAATTTAGAAAATAGTGGTTTGTAGTCTTCCGGTAAAGCCGCACAAATTGGCAACTGTACAATAACCAGATCTTGCCACAAAGTGGCTAAGTTCACAATCCTGTCTGGAAGAAACGTCCTCCTACAACTTTAACAAATCTTTTGACATAAACAAGAATGTAGAAGTTTAATTTTGTCGTAGTTTGAATAACGAAATATCTCGCACTCTTTTTCTTAGGCAAAGCAAGTGCATGACGCAACGTTGTTGTCAAATGTACTCAAGGGGTTAAACATTATTTTTATTCCAAAAAACATTCACTAACAATCACAGAATAACAGAACATAAGAACAGTAAAGTCTTGACTTACGCAAGGAATGCATTGCAAGAATCCTCGCGTATAAGAAAATTTTGCATGCGAGACAGAATAGGTATAAGTATACGACTTTTCAAAACACATCCATAATTATTTTAGACACTTACAAACACCCCTCTAACTATTCCATAACAACATATTATCATTTCTCATATAAACTAATGAATAAATGAATTCTGGCGCTTCTTACTGTTGGCTAAAAATCTCGTATTGTTGGCGAAGAATATTATCCATTCGCGTAAGACAGCGTCTTAGCCAGAGTTACATGGCTGGGGAGATATACAGACTGCGGTGCTGACATTGTGGCCACACCCTTTGCACCCGAAGAGTCATGTGACCAAGGGGATGTGAACATCTTAGTCCAAGATAACCATAGAAAGATGGTCACAGCCCCTAGGCCAATGGCACTTCGTCTTCGAGTGAAAAAGGGTATGACCAAAATGTCAGCATCGCAGTCTGTCTATCTCGTCAGCAACGTTCTGCGGCAAAATGAAGGCAGTGTGCACTGACTAATTATTTAACTATGCATAGTGAGATCGTTGAGCACTAATTCGACGAAATTTGTACGCAGGTTGGACGCGTTTCAAACCTGGGACGTGTGTACTACCAATATATATTTTGGGTACGTCACGCTGCCATTGCGGCGCCGCGTGTTAAAATAACGCAAATTTTGTGTCCACCGTACTGTTACGAAAATCGCCAAGTGGGTGTATTTTGAAACAGTCCAATCAGCACAGTAAACAAAAATAACACTTTATTCACGGCTCGCAGCTCAATAGCTCAAAATAATACAAGAAACTTTAAAATGCGCTAACAAAATTCATAAATAAGCACAACAATAACGTTATTCATTTCATAGAATCAACCGTGCGCTTCAAAGTCTATCACTCAACTGAACTCCCCGGAGAGAGATCCTAGCGCTTTTATAGAGATGATGACGTCACCAGAATCGCCGAGAAATTTCTGGAACAATCTTATCAAATTGAAATATGATCTCGAGACATGATTCTAGAAGCCACCATTTGTCGCCAAGGTCGCCAAGTTTGTCGCCAAGTCTACAGGGTTACCATTAGTGGAGGACCGCTATTATGACTGCAAAACTAGTTTCACGGCGGCACATGCAATACGGGAGCTAATTAAGTAATTATTTCGCAACAGTACCTTCGTATAAATTTTCAGTCAACTTATTTTACTCTCTTTTATATAAGAATTCAATTTTTGTCATTTTTAACAAACAAAGGCAGAAATTACTTTATGAAATAAAATAAATAACTTTTTAAAAATAAACGCATTTTATTTATAAAATCGAACCACCATAAGCTTCAAATGGTAAATGTACAATTAAATAAAAGTAAAACTGCGCAATGCAATCGAGGCTTCTGAGATTAGATTCAAGAAATGTTACTCCTCCGAGCAGCAATATTTAAATCATAAATTTCCGAATCATGCATGTGTAAGTGCACGTTATTGCAGGTTTGGCCGTACATCCGCTACGCAAACAAGTATCCGCTGCAGCTTGAGTTTTATACCATATTTTTATTCTTTAAACTTCCCGAATTTGAGATTGATTAAGCCGTGGTTGAAAAGGAATACAGAATATTAAACGCTGTTAAATACTTAAATGTTTATATTTACATATATTATAAATCACGAGCTGTGCAATATCAGTGGGGATAGACTCAAAAAACCCTATTGTCTAACATAAACTACTGTCCTGGTCAGAATTGGTCATCGCGTGGAAATGAAGATTGAGAGTGACGGTAAGAAACCTTTTAGAAAATATGCGTCTTTAGAAACTTTTAGAACATATGTTGGCTTCTGAATCCGAAATCAGTATTGTTTTATCCGTGGCTTATTGGATAGATAGGATGCGATAATGATAATTTGCTCACATCACTTTGCCCCCGAAGACTCATGTGAGTTAGGGAAACACCTCCTAGACAGAGAAGGCCTGAGAACAGAACCTTTTTCGTCGTCACTAGGTCTTCTAAGATGACGTCATCACAGCTTTACTTACTGACAAAGTAAACATATTTAAAATTTCTGGTGAATGATACGAATTTTAGAAATATCTTAAGTTGAAGATAAAAATTAAAATACTTTTCTGATAAAAAGTAATTTATTATGATTTTTTTCTATATCATATTATATAATTAGTGATAGTTAAAATTTCTTATTTGTCTTTAAATGAAATTTTCTATCTTAAATCATTAAAATGTTTTATGGAGGAGTAAATTCATCACAAAATTTGAATTGTTTTACTTAATGAAAATAAGTGTGTGATGACGTCACATTAGTGGACTTAGTGATGACGTAAATGTTTCTGTTCTCAGGCATTGTATATCTAGGAGGTGGTTAGGGGGTGTGACCATCTTACTATCTCGGACTAAGACGGTCACTTCCCGTTGTCCATATGACTGTTCGAGTGCAAAAGGGTGCGATCAAAACGTCAGAACAGCATCCCGTATACCCGTGACCTTCCAACTAAATCCTGTTGGCTTAAGGAATACGTCATTCTAACCAGGCGGATTTTGGTATAAAGTAAGATTTGTAAAATAAAATTAAAATTCCGGTTGCTCATCATCATTTTATCAAATTTATCAGTGCTTAAAAACATATCTTCAGAACAAAAGTTAAAATTATATGTATATAAGTATTAAACATTGGTTAGAGGAGCTGCAATCACAATTTCTAAATGCATTTTTAGTGTCATATTTAATCCGTAATCAATAATAAATCAAGATAAATATAAGAAATAATAAATTTTATAAACTGATGATAAGCAACCACAATCATAATATTGCTATACAAGTTTTAGTTTTACGTCTAAGTTCTACCCATATAGGGTGACTGATTGTTTGAGCCAGCAGGCATTGTTTGGAAAGGTCTACCACTACATGCAAGCTCTAGAGATAAGGAAAGTGACACCCATGGCTTGAGGGGACTTGAACCCTATAACTTGCCGTTGTCAGGCGGGTGGCGCAGGCAGGCTTGCATATCCTCTCATCTACAAAGACCATATAAGGTCATTCATTAAGAATAAAATTTTTTATAATTAGAATTTTTTGAAAAATCAACTTAACATATCAAAGTAAATTCTGCTTTGTTTTGGAACTTAGATATTGCAGTTGTGGTCTGCTTACATCTTTAATATATGCACCACGGTTTTGAACAAATTTTGACGTTATAACTCCAATTGTTAATCATTTTTTTGGAACATTAGTTCCGTTACGTTAAGAAAAGTTTCATCACTGATTCAAGTTTTAGACAGAACCATTGAATATTTTCAAACCACTCTTTTTTACTTACTCTGAAAACATTCATCTAATGTTATTGTGATAAAAAATTGTGAAATTAGAAGAACATTAGTTTTAATGGAATTAATGTTCTCCTAATTACATTCGAGAAACTTAATGTTTTTCTAATTGAAAGCGAGAAATTTTGGCTATAAAAACTGGGAAAATGGGCAATTTTGTAAGGGGCCACACAAAGATTAAGATTTTCTATTTATTTTGATTCAATCTCCTGAAATTTTCATCGATACCATTAATTACGTACGCTTTTTACTTTTTTTTACGTGATTTTGTAATTTATTGTATATATTTATAATCAATTTGTATGAAATAAAAGTGTAGGTCAGTATTTGTGGGACATTCGTATATCGACTATGTACCACGGTTCAATTTCCATTTATGCGTACATTGCAACTAAAGAAATCTTGCTAAATATTTTCACGCATTCACTTTCCATTGAACAAATCTTCTATTAAACTACCTGATATTGCCCGTTATAAAACAGTTTATAGTTCGTTGAAAAAAGTTTATAGCAATCCTTCTATCAAAAAATTCGAACGTAAGTTTTCTAAGACGTTTTCTTATAAAATTCAGTTGCTTTTGCAAAAAGCAAATTTTTGATATTGATTTTTACATCCCACACTTCCCGGAGATGTGAAACGACAGATATAAAAATCTCATTTTTCAAAAATCGTATACTGATTTCTTTCACAGAAATGTGCAGCTAGATCGCCTAAGTATCAGAAAGAGTTATGTTACACAAACATAGTTGCTTGTTAGAATGATTTTCAAGGAAACCCCTTTGTTCTAAAGCAATAAATTCCACGTGCGTAAAATATCCGAAAATCTTATGGGATTGGAAGAACAGGATGGGAAATATCTTTTTGTATATTTCATATTGTAAAAAGTATCGTGAACTTCAAAGCGTTAACAGATCTAAAAATGGATTTCACAAATATGTTTTTCTCTTAAGGTGTTATGATGCCTAGTTGGGCAACTGCATAGACACATTAGCGAGCAGATTGATTTTGGGAAAGCTTTAAGTATTTTTTTTTTTTTTTTTTTGTGTGTGAATGTGTGTAAAAACTACAAATCGCTTTTGTTATATAAATATAATATATTTTATTCTTTCAGAGAAATTTCCCAAACACACACACACACACACACAAAAATGTATCATCCATTATTTTTGCTGATAGAAAGCGCCCGGGCCCGCAACAAAGGAAGGACCCCCTAAATTAGCCCGTAAGTTGAAAAATTGGCAAATTTTGATTTTAATTTAAAGTAAGAGACAGAGAAACTAATTATATGAAAAATAATACTAATAGCAGATACTCTGTTACTATTTCATAGCTCTGTTACTATTTGTTCTATGCGCTAGCATTATATCCACAACTCTTTTTTAGCTAAACGGTATCGTCTCAGGTTATTATTCAGCTAAAACTCGCATCATTTAGGCATGGCCATGTAAATGATGTATGCTGATCGCAAGGAAACTACAAAACTGATTTCAATCAGAACATATAAAAGGAAATGGCTTATTAAGTGGAGCAAAGAAAAGATCTATCACACCACAAATAAATGCTCTGATATGAACTTTGGGAAAATAAATACAAAAATATTGTCAAACGCGTTACTTGAAAATCATGGAATGAAATTGACAATTAAAAATTAGACATTTTTATTGAAGTATCGTTATCCGACATATTATTATTATTAATATCGAACTATTGCATTTCATTTAGCATCTTGATTAAATAACCACTTTTATGCTGTTATAACCACTGCCTCCTAGATACAGAAAGCCTGAGGGCTGAAGCTTTGACGTCATTATTAGGCCTTCAAGTGATGACGTCACCACACATTCATACTCATAAAGTAAAACTATTTCAGTTTTCTGGTGAATGCTACAAATGTTAAAAGGTATCTTAAGTTAAAGATAAGAATTAAAATACCTTCGTGATACAAAACAATTCATTGTGATGTACTCCCTTATTACATTATATAATTAGTTACAGTTAAAAAGTGCCCTTTTTTGTAAAATTAAAGTTTCTATCTCAATTCACTAAAATGTTATTATGAGAGAGCAAATTCACGAGAAATTTTAAATAGTTTTACTTTATGAAAATTAAATTGTGATGACGTCACCTCTGAAAGGCCTACTGACGACGCAAAAACTTGGTGACAGCAGCGGTTAGGCTTTCTATATCTAGGAGGCAGTGTTATAACACCCTTCTTTGTATGGTGGGATATCAAAGTTGCTTTGTTGAGTATGAGAAAGGATTTGTAAGAGGGCACCCTACCTCTGAAAATCGGTTCCTGATAGTCGTTATTTTAACATTTTTTTAGCTTTATTCAAAGGTATCAACATATTAAATAACTGTTAAACTATGTGATGCTAAATAATGTATTACTTAAAGGTTCTCAAGCTTTTTTATGTTGTACTCCTCTAAATTGTTTATTTCACAAATGCATCCCTATCTGCAGGAAAGTATATTTTCTGAGAAAAAACAACAAAATTTTGTACAGTCATGCTTGTATGGGTTTAAATCATTTAAATTGTGAGAAAAATGAACACAAACTGCTGATTGCATAATAAGATTTTTTTATTAAGAAAATATTTCTTTTTTTAACTATCCATGTCAAATTTTATTGGTTTTCGTATTTAATTAGTTTAAAATGAATCTGTACTTCTTTAACTTCAATAGAAACAAAACCGTTCTGATATTTTTAGTGCCTGGGGTTCTCTGCTCCTCAACTACACATGAAATTTTTTGGAACATCTCGTTATAACTCGTATAAGCCTAGGAAGATGCTCATGGGCGTGAGAAAATTTAAAAGAGATAACTTAAGTAATAAATTAATAGTTTTCTAAGAAAAATAAAAAGATGTACTTAAAAACTTAAAGAAGCCATAAAAAATTAAAAGCGTACAAGTAATTCAAACATATGCTCGATCTTGTGAAAATAAAACTAAATTGATAAATTATTTTTAATTGGGTTTGAACCAACACTCCTAGACATAGAAGGCCCGAGGACAGAAGCTTTTAAGCCACCACTAGGTCTTGAACTTTAACGTCATACCAGTTTCACTTTCACAGAGTGAAACTAACTGATGTTTGAACCCGGCCGTCAGGACAATAGTCGACCTTTTTGCTTGTGTTCGATTGGCCAAGCTTTACTAAAAAATTCAAATAAACTTCGATTTTTAACATAGCTAATTTTTTAATTTCTGGTTTCTTCTAAATAATCAGAATTTATTTAAAGACACTGAATACAACTTTTATAGACACTGAATACACTTTTATAGACACTGAATGACAAAAAGTTACCATGTTGCTATTAACAATTTTAAAAGTATGATTTAATAATACATAATAAGTTCAGATAAAAAATACAGCCCGAAATTTCACTATTTTGGGGCTTTTATAAATTAATTTGTGAAGTAAAATCTACTGAGCCTCAAATATTTTAGGAGTAATGACTTTTGGCTTAACTTTATATATGTGTAATGGAATAATAGTAAAATTCATGAAAGTTCGTAAAATAATGCTTCCTTTCCTAATTATTATAAGCTAGTTTGACTATTAGAAATTATTATAAAAGCCCTAACATTTTACGCATCAGCAATATTTTTGTAAATAAGCTTTATATAAAATATTGATGGAGATATTTTAGTATTAATTGTAAATGTTATATAGTTAATAGGGATTAAATATATAAAATTAAACATTGTAATTTTCATCTCTTTTGTTTGAGCAAATATCCTTAAAGATAGAGAAGTTATGCATTGACAGATAAGAAAACTTCTGGCTATTTAGATTTTTAAGACATCAATAATTTCATTACGTATTCAAAGAGTTCTGCTTGCTTAAAATCATTAGGTTGGTAAAAGCTCTTTGAAGTCTTTTTTTCATAATTTAACGTTTATTTAATTAATCACTATTTAAATACCTGCAATATTTACATTACCGAAATTTATAGCTTTTAGATTAAAAGCAACATATTTAATGATTCAAACGTGAAATGATTCTGAATTGTCAGTTAAATCATTTTGAGTAGGAAATAACGAGAAGAGTTTTTAAACAGCCCCGTTATTTGAGTTTTGAATATATTAATTTTCATTCATCCTTATACTAAAGAGGGTACTGAGGATTGTTTTTCTAAACGAAATAGCTCTTAATTATATGATACCAATCTACTTAGCTTTGCTTTATTGTTCAAATATCTAAAGGAAATTTCAATTAAATAAGTTTAAATGAAATGGATCAAAAATTTATACATGGTGTCCCAAAAATTTGATAACGGGATTTAACGCTTTATCTATTAGAGATTGGGCAATGTGAATTGAAAAAATGTTCAAAAGAAGGTCGGAAATGAAACTCCGTTAAAAAAATCCCTCTCGATAATTTTCAAAGAATTACACTTTTTGAATTTTTATACGACCGCAGTACAAAAATTTTCCCAATAAGTTAAATGGGCTCCCACTAATGAAGTGATGCACAAAATGTGAAACTGATATTTTAAAAAGTGTTCAGAAAAATAAAGATTAAAATTATGCTGACTTAAACCACTTTTAAATGGCTAATCTTTGAGGTTTAAAGATATCTTTGAGGTTATGAAAGGCTGAAAATTTGTACATCACCTCATTAATGTATGTAGCACATTTTGCTAATTGGGAATTTTTTGTAAATGAACGTGAGGAATTCTCCTGAACGGAATTTTATTTATGACTTTACTTCGAAAATTTTTTTCAATTTACATTCCCCACTTCTCCTTTAATAGATGAAGAATTAAAGCCCGTTACTAACTTTCTGGGACACCCTGTATAATTTGACAGACGTAAAAGGAAGTCATGTCATGATCACATGACATTTTTTTGTTTGTTTCTACATAAAAGTTATCACTGTTGCAAACTAGACTTGAAAAAATCTATATCTATCAAAAAGTTCAGGGCACGTATCTTTTTTAACTACATGTGCCAGTGGCTGGTAAAAAATCGCCTTACATTTATTTGTTTTTTGCTGTTAATAATTCTTATGTTTTAGAATAATTGTTTTGTTTTAATATTTCGAATCAAGAAAATAAAAGAATTACGTTTCATAGTATAAATTTTATTTGTATCACTCGTCTATTATTTAAAATTAAAAGAATGTTGTCACTCATTCTCTAAATACAATATCCAGTTTAAATTTTTACCACACATTAAGAACTTACTTTTAACAGCATTAAATTTGTTTACGATGGAGCCAAAAAAAATAGTGTTAATATTTTATTGTTAATTGCACTTTCAAAATACTAAATTCATCTGTAATGTACTGTTGGAGTAAATACATTTTAAACTTTTTTTTTTCTATCTTCTTAACGGGTTGTATCAGAGTGTGAAAGAAATATATCGAAAACCTGTCTTTTATATTTGTTCATTTTATAGCTATTTCATAAAGAAAAAAACACTACCCTCTCCAAATTTTACAAATACCCAATGGATTTCTCATATTTTACACTTCAGTGATATTACATCACATCTGAAGAAATCCTCTGCTGAGAAGCAGTAAGAAGCTGGAATAGCAAAATCTTTTTCTTTCGAAATAGAAACATTGGTGCATCAAGATCCTACTGGAAAAGTCCGAACGATTTCAGCGTGGTATTTCTTTCCAGAAACGAATTCAACTCTATAGTTCATATTTGAAGAGATTTTTGGTAGCAAGATGGTAAACAGAATGTGATATTGCTTTCAAATGTGTGTTAAAAACGACATTTCAAACTAATTCCAAGAGTAATACCTGTATACGTGTGTTTTATTACAGAGGCGGGGTTATATTTAAGGCAGGTGGAGCTTAGGGTAAGGCGATATGCTGGGCATGTGAATTAAGCAGATATGCAAATTCAATTATGGTTGCTTTTCTTGAAATTTGGTCACTTACAATGTGATAAATTATAAACATAGGTTTAGGGGCCATGATAGCCTATTGAGGCGTTGGACTCGTAGCCGGAAGGTTGCGGATTTGATTCCGAAGTGCCACTAAAGACCACCGTGTACATGCGGTGCACGTGCACATTAATTACGTGGTTCCAAAAGTACCCTCGTTGATCACAAGCAATTTCCGAAGTGTGACAATATTCAGAAGTCCTTCAACTTTGATGAGGATTCAAATTGTAGCAGGAAACTTCAGGAAGTACGCATGTAACTCTAAACGACACACTCAGGCCCGATTTAGGCCGAGTGCATAAGTCACTCAAAATGGTAGACTGCCGAAGTGCGGAGGTCCCGGGTTCAGGTCCCATCGGGCAACTGTCGATATAACGGTCTACAGTTCTGGTCGGTTTTCTCACAGATACAACGTGACTACGCGTTAGAACAAGTTAGAAAGTCCTCCAACTAAGGCATCCCCCATGATAGTGGAAGGTCGCCCAAGAGTAGCGTTGCCGTAGTTACACACAAACAAACAAAACGACACATACAGTGACGTGCGCCAACACCTCCTAGATATACAATGCCTGAGAACAGAAACTTTTGCGTCATTACTGATGAAATGACGTCATCACACATTGTATTTCACAAAGTAAAATTATTCAAAGTTTGTGGTGAATTTACTCCCGCATAAAACATTTTAATGATTTAAGATAGAAAATTTAATTTTACGACAAATAGGAAATGTTAACCACCATTAATTATCTAATATGATGTAGAAATAGATCCTAATAAATTATTTTTTTATCAGAAAGATATTTTTATTTTTATCTTCAACTTAAGATATTTGCTAAAATTTGTATCCTTTACCAGAAATTTTAAATAGTTTTACGTTATTAAAATAAAACTGTAATGTTGAAATCTTAGAAGGTATATCAATGACGTCAAAACTGCAGCCCTCAGGACAGTGCCGGTCCTAGCTTTTTTTTCTAAGTGGTGCGAAATACAGCTATGTTTCTCGCGCACACACACCGTTAGATATGTTTTCAAAGTGGTTAAAACGTAAATTTCAACAATATATGGATACTGAAATATACATATTCAAATTATAAAGTAACTCATTTTCGCGCCCGGAGCGGTCGCACCGTTCGCTCCACCCTAGGACTAGTATCTAGGAAGTGTTGCGTGAGCTATCTTCTCCTGGGAAACAAACAAAGGTAGGTTTAAACAATTTTTTCTACGACAATTATACCTCAAAATATTTCTTTTGCTGATATTACTTTTTAGTGCACTGTATATGCAAGCAGCTTGTTTTTATAGACTCTGTAACAGGAATTTTTATCTGGATTGAACAATATGCAAAATGGAGTCATTCACATGTTTGGAAAACGTTTATTATACATTGCACTTTTAAAATGTATAACTCATCGCTTTTAGAATTTCAGTGTTAAAATATGATACTACCTACGTAACGTGTATCGAAGGACAAAAGAAATGCATTGAAGACCTTTATATTTTTATAACTATATATATTTTATTTTTTAAAAAATCTCTGCCCTCTCTAAATTTTCCAAATCTCGGTGTATTTTCTGATATTTCATACTTGGTCGCTGTTACATCACATCAGAGGAGGGAATCCCTTGAGAAGTAGTCAGCAAACAAGCTGAAATAGCAAAAATTGTTTTTTTTTTGGCGGGGGGGAGAGGAGGGGGAATGGAAACCGCCTAACTTCGACTCATTACTGGAAAAGTTTTTAAAAAATCAAAATTAGTGTGGTATTTACTTGGATAAATTAATTTAGTTTTTATTTTATATTTGAAGAGCGCTTTGGATAGTGAAGTGTTACGCAGAATTCGTATATACTTTGGAATTCCCCCCCCCCCTCCAGAAACAAACTCATTAATAACAAAGCTAATTCCTAAAGTTTAAAAAATAAATAAATAAATGAAAAAGGGGAAACTTTTTTTAATCCTTACTATTTTAAAAGTTAAAATTTTATAAAAATTTCTGTTAAATGACAGTTTTGGTTTTCATGTCAAAATAATTTTGTTTAATAGCTTTCGGCACTCGCCGATCGGGTTGTAAAGCACCGTAGTACGGTTTCGGGTTCAACTCCCGGCCGCCGGGGTTCGATCCCCGACTGGGCGTGGTTGTCATTTGTCCGTCCCATCAAAGGAGGCGACGTTGGTCCAACTACTAAGTACCCCCATAATAAAGTGGCCAACGATTCCGGCCCGTTGTGGACAAATCCTTTCACGGCAGCGGACGGCCATTGGAAAAAAAAAAAAAAAAAACACACTTTCGGCGCCCCGGTTGTGTAGTGGTTAAAGTGCCATTCTACGACACCATGGGTCCGGGTTTGATTCAGAGCACAAGGTTGGCTGTAATTTCGTCCGTCCCTTCGTAGGAGGCAACGGTGCTCCACTTAATAGGTTCAACTCCCGGCCGTCGGGGTTCGATCCCCGACTGGGCGTGGTTGTCATTTGTCCGTCCCTTCAAAGGAGGCGACGTTGGTCCAACGTAGGCGTAGTGGTTCGAGTGCCATTCTACGACACCATGGGTCCGGGTTTGATTCACACCACAAGGTTGGCTGTAATTTCGTCCGTCACTACGTAGGAGGCAACGGTGCTCCACTTAATAGTTGCCATCATAATAAACAGGCTAGTACTTCGGTCCTTAGTAGTGACGAATGACAGATGGTGAAGTGCCCGCCCGTAAAAAAAATAATAATAGTCTTTAATGGTATGCACATGAGATAAGTAAAAATCTTTAAATAATACTTACTAAAATGATCAAAACCAGCCAACATTTACATCTTTTAAAGAAGATTTCCCACCACTATTTTCTTTTTGATAATTTAATTTTTATCAAACAAACTTTTTCCTACTGTGTCAGGTTCTCATAGCAAGTAGGTGTAAAACCTGATGTCTTCTATACGCCCTATAAAATTAACGATTTTTAATCTAAGTTTTTGATAAAACCATTTTAAAAATATTTTTCAAAAAGTAGCTTAAAAATCGTTAATTCTATAGGGCGTATAGAAATTACCAATTTTAAAATTTTGAAGTACGATTTTTCAAAAACGTTAACACATTTACCGATGTCGGAAATTAACAGCACACTATTGCTTATATTATAAAGTTACTCAGTATTTCTCTGGGTAGTTCAGAAATAGATTCCTTCATACAACCAGATAGCATATGCAACATGCGAACACCAAAAGCATTTACCATGTTTGAATCTGTGGAGTGTAATTTAGTTTCGAAATCCGTAAAGCTGCGACCGAGAAATGCCTTGGATGCGTCTGTGACAAATTATTAATGACTTATTTCCGGAGATGCTTCGGTCAATCTCTTCCGCAGAAAGGGATAAATCAACAGGGAATAATGCGTCCTGAAATCCAACATAATCACGAAATTTTTTTTGTTATCAACATTTATCAGTGCTATAAGTTGAAAGTGTTAGAAAAACAATCTATTTTTAGTATTTCCCGAGAAAATTGCGAAATTGGTAAGATTTCGGTTTGCCTGTCCCGCTGTGCTCTAACTATCGTAAATATACAAACTACTATCACTAAAAAATGTTTTGTTGAATTCAAAAAAATTTTGTTTAATCAAAAAAAGTCGGTTGGTGCTGTTTCAACCGAATAATTTTGCCATTTTTACAAAAGTTTTCTTACACTAACAAAATATTTTCTTGGATTGACAAAAATTTTGTTGATTTAATATTTCTTTGAAAAAGAACCAACCAAAATTTTGTCCAATCAACAAAACTTTTTTTTTTCCAGAGTACGAAATTTACATGTGTTATTCTTATTTGTTGTATACTGTGTCCGTTTGAAAATGACGCATGTAAGTCTTTTACAGTTCTTTGACGCATTTTATAGTTCTTTCAAAGGAGCACCCACCAGAATTCCAATACATTACGCTCCCTGAGTAGTTATTGTTTTAAATAACGCTTAAAGCACACTATAGAGATATTCGTCTATTTTAAACGATACTAAATTTATATATCTCTTTAAGGATTACAGAATGATGATTTCCATAGGAAATAGTGTTTGTACCAGCCTCGAACAAAAAGCCTTTCTACTCATGTAGATGATTGAACTTTATTACAATTGAAGAAGAGCGCACCATTTATACCACCTGAAATTATCATACAGTTACAACTTTATGTGCGATATTATGAAAAGTTTTTGTTAATTTTACATTTAAATTTTATTAAAATGAAAATTCTAAATTTATTTTAAACTTTTTTCAAATATATTTAAATTTTATTAAACTGTAAAGTATAACTAAAATTAAACGTATTTCTAATGAGTTTAAATGCGTTTAACTAAATATACTTAACTGATGTATATGCTTGTGAATGTGAGTGCAATATTGCGTACTCAATATTACAAATATTCACTAGTAATGACAAAATTATGAAAGATTGAACCTAACATGATGCAGCTATGAATTATTCGATTTTTCGATTCGATTGACTTCATAAATTTACATCGTAACAATTTTCGAGTTTTTTTTTGCACTGAAAATGCGGTATGAATTTTTAAAAGAGCATATTCTTTTAAAATGCACATAATATCTTAAAGAACACATTTTTTACCAAGCATAATACTTAATCCCCCCCCCCCTAGAATCTCTAAAAAGCTTTATTTACACATTACATCCTTTTTTTTTTCGGAGTTCAAATATATGTACAGAAGAAATATGTGATGAGGCATAAAAATATCAATATCCGGTTTCTGACAGGTTTTCCTGATTTAAGGATTCGCGAATGTAAACATACGCTATCCCTTTTCAAGCCCCATCTGTCATTTTTTGGTCGCAGGGATCTAAAATTCAGGCCACATTGAAGGGATTAAAGTGACACATAGAATGAGATAATATGTTATTTCAGAGAAACAAGTTAGTTTGCATAATGCATTCAAACCTCGTTAGTACGTCACTCTCGAGTGCCACTTGAAAATGACTTACTATCGGAGTTTATATTAAATGCAAAATGAAATTCTATATGTTTATACAATAAGTATGCCTATGATTTAGGTATATTAGTAGAATAATAATTTTAAATAATAAAATGTATTAACCTTTTACAATCCATGTTCCCAATAGAGAACATCAATTTAATTTAATAGGGAAGATCAAATATATTGAAAAATTAAATTTTATCAATATTGACTTGAAAAAATTATCAGATATAGTTAAAAGATGACTTGATTTTTTGAAATAGAATTTGCATTTCTATCATTAAAAGGAAACTGGATAAAATAAAAATAAAAATAGCCATTTTCATAAATTTTTACGGAGCTATCTTGATACAACCCTACAACCCCCCTCCCTTTCAAACTTAATTCATATCTTTACTTAAAACATAAATCTTTCATTTATTTTTATATATTATTTAAACTACCCATACAAGTACGGTCAAAGTGTAGTCCCTAAAAGTATAGCCAGAAATGACACATTGTTCTCAGTTAAGAACACAGCGAAAATTGGAGGTACAATTTTTTTCCCCACTTAAACGACTAATATAGTTTTACTACACTGCAAAAAATTTCAATCCCAAATTACGGTACATGTACTGGCAGCAGTGGGACCAGTACATGTACCGTAAATTTACTATACGGCATATGTACCGTAAAATATTTTATAGTATGTATACCGTAAAAAAAGTGCATATACCATAAATTTCTTATATGGTATATATACCGTTAAAAAAGTGCATATACCATAAGTATCTTATATGGCATATATACCGTAAAAAAAGTAAATATACCATAAATATCTTATATGGTATATATACCGTAAAAAAAAGTAAATATACCATAAATATCTTATGGTATATATACCGTTAAAAAAGTGCACATACCATAAATATCTTATATGGTATATATACCGTAAAAAAAGTACACATACCATAAATTTCTTATATGGTATATATACCGTAAAAAAGTGCCTATACCATGAAAAAATACGTATGCTGTAAATTTCTTATATATACCGTAGAAAAATACGAATGCTGTAAATTTCTTATATATTACATACACTGGAAAAAAATACCTATGCTGTAAATTTCTTATATGTTATATATACCGTAAAAAAAGCACATATACCATAAATTTCTTATATGGAAAATAAAGGTAAATGTGCCATAATCAATTTTTAAAGCGGTACATCTGCTTCAAACGAAATGTTTTGTACATATACTGTACATAATTTTTAATCAGTACATGCATGTACTGATTAAAAATTATGTACAGTATATGTACAAAACATTTCGTTTGAAGCAGATGTACCGCTTTAAAAATTGATTATGGCACATTTACCTTTATTTTCCATATAAGAAATTTATGGTATATGTGCTTTTTTTACTGTATATATAACATATAAGAAATTTACAGAATAGGTATTTTTTTCCAGTATATGTAACACTCTAAAAATAATTTATAGTATTTGTTCTGTAATGAACTTTTAACCAGTAGATATACTAGAAATTAAATTTATAGTACACATACTGTAAATAACTTAATTAGTATATGTATTGCAAAATAACTGCATACTATTTGTGTCAATTTTAACCAGTACATATTCTGCAAATTTATATGGTATATGGTATGTACATGGTAATATGGTATGTACATGCATTATTAAGACTGTACCTTCTATAAAGTTATAGTGATCACAAAACTTTAACAGCTTTTGAAACAAACCAACGATGTTCAACACTTAAAAACAAAGTAGCACTATTTTTCCCACAAACTGTACTATACTGTAATAATAAGAACAATTTGTATATATCTTGCAGTTTTCAGAAAAATTATAAAGCACAGATATGGCAATTCAAAATGATACAAGAGTTTTTCACCCTTTCGGTAATAATTTGCTTGAGTGCAGTTTTACAATTTTTTCATGCGTGTTTCATAACTATCAACCCTTTAGCGATTATATTAGTGCTACTTATAAGGCATTAATTTTTTTTCAAATCTTGAGCTTCAATTCTTTTAAAAGTTGCACAATTTCTGAAATAAATACCCTTAATTTTTAAACCGGTACATATTCTACAATTCTGTTTTGACCGAGTACACAGGCTGTGATAAAATTCACTGCATATAATTAATGTTTAATCTTTATGCAGTGTTTGTCAAATTTAAAGCAATTTGTAAAAATTTTCAAGAAAAAATTTACCTTATTTCAATTTTTTTTTCTTTTTTGCCTTCTCACAAAAAATAAGATGCATAATTTAACCAATGCTATTATTTTAAGATTCTTTTTAAAATAAAAAGAAGACAATTTCATATTAATTTACCATAAAATGAAATTCTAAAATAATGTAGGTTGCTTAAAACATTTAATCCACCTCTAGTAATGCATACTTAAATTCACTTTTATTTATTTATTTGTAGCAGGAAAATGCCTTGAATGGTCATAATATACCAAAACTTAGAAAATGTTGTAAATCATTCTATACACTTAAGAAATTTATTGTTAAATAATAAACAGATTCTTCAGA
>JAWZYV010012687.1:0-102797 GCA_038373885.1 Cheiracanthium punctorium | reverse complement strand
ATTTTATATATATCAGCTGAAAATTAAATTTCACTCAAGCAACGGGAATGGTAGAACACCTCTTTCCTACCGGGTTGTGGTGGCGAGAAAATATAAAATTACAACACGATTCTTCCTGAGTGCGTAAGCATAACAATTTTTTAAACATTATCCCACACTGAGGTGAACTTATCTGTTCCCTATCTGATTTCACATACGTGACAAAGCTTACTTTTTTGCGTCAGTTTCTAATTTATATTATTGTCTTCACAACAAACAGGAATGAGACGGATTAGGCAGCACATCCCCTTCAGTGACGCAGTTTCTGTTCCCCGTGGGTGCAACAATGAATGTTTGCAACTTGCTATGTGTGTGTCGCGAGAATGCGCAAGCACGGCCAGAAGCATGGTTGGTGGCATTCATTGGAACGATCGAAGTCGAGAAAGAACTATGGAAACTGAAAGTCTCTTAGACTTTCATGCTGAGCCCCTAGCTTCTTGTAAGAGCTCTAGCAGGCAGAAGGCGTACTAAAAAGATGTCTTTCTCGATAAAATGACGGTGCGTAGGAGATCGTCGTCTACCGGGAGGTGGTAGGGACATTACCTTAAAAAAATTCTATTTATATATTATCAGCCTGATAAAAAAGTTTTTTTCCCTCAAGCAACGGAGATGGTAGAAAACCCCCTTTTTTCTACCGGGTTGTGGTGGGACAAATATAATAAAATTACATACAACGGCATTCTTCTGAGTGCGAAAGCATAACAATTATTTACATTCACAAACTGAGGTGAATTTATGTTTCCTATCTGATGTCACATTCGTGACAAAGCAATACTTTTTTGCTCAGTCTAATTATATGATTAATTGTCTTCACAAAACAGGTAAGACGGATTAGGCAAGCCAAATCCCCTTCAGTGCCCATGTTTCTGTTCCCGGCCGGTGCTACAATGAAATGTGTGAACTGCTATCGTGTGTCGCTGAGTGCCCAAAGCACGGCCAGAGTCATGGTGGGTCATTCAATGGAACACGTTCAATCGAGAATGAACTATGGAAACTGAAGTTCTCTTAGCTTTCATGCTAGCCCTAGCTATCCTTGTAATCGCTATAGCAGCAGAAGGCGTCTAAAAACACGTCTTTCTGGAAAACTGAGGTGGTAGAAATTCGTCGTCTACCGGGAGGTGGAGGACATTACCTTAAAAAAAATTCTATTTATATATATCAGCTGAAAAAAAATCACTCAAGCAACGAGATGTAGAAACCTTTTCTACCGGGTTGTGGTGGACAAAATATAAAATTACAAACACGATCTTCTAACACGTGCGAATTAGCGTCGATATTTTCCAAAAAACAAAAAAATATATACAAGTCACGTTACTTTTAAAATATTGCGAGAAAATATATCTAAGTTAATACTCTGATGACTTTAAAATTATGGTAACACGTTTTTTTTATTCAGATTTTGAACATATAAAATTTATAAATTTTTTCTTAATTTGTGTTAAATTAATTATTTTTTTGAGTACTTTTTGGTATTTTTTTTTTGTAAAGACATGTGTGGAGTTAGTTAGAAAAAAAACATACTACTTTTATACAGCACCAAAAGTAATTGTGGAAATACCTTTTTTTTATGTAAAGTACAATTTTACCAAAATATGTCGCTAACTGTTAAGTTGAATTGCTCATCAGTGACAAAACTTACGCGGCATAGACGTACTTAGGTTTATGCTTTTAAGTCAGTAAGTATTGCTCACTTTAGTTGTCTATTACTAGTTGTTTAAATATTTGCAGTAAGATATTAGTTTTCAATAAGTGTTTTTCGTCAATTTCAGAAACTGTCTAATAAGTTTAGTGTGTAAAAAAAAAAAAAGTAATAGAATTTAAAGAGATAAAGTTATAAGGTGGAAAGGAGAATCTGAAGATCGTTGTCATACGTATTGTTATATCTTTTATCAGCTTGTTTGTTTTTGGTAAAATTTCAGGAAGTATTTATGTATTTTGGCAGTGGTTGGGAGAGTTGGCGGGAAATGGCATCCAGCCATAAAAGTATAACACTTTAATGTTTTTTTCTTATATAGACTGTATTTAATTTAGCAAAAAACATGTTATTTCTAAACTAGCACAAACTATTTACAGCAAAAGTGAAAATTATATAACGTATTTCAATGAGTGAGTCTTATAACTTAAGGTGCATACATACAGTCAGTATAAAACTATCACATGGCTGTAGAAAGGGCAAGGCCAGTACTTCTTAGAAGGTCTTTTTCTGCTAGTAATGCACAATGGTTTTCAAATACATTTTTTACCTATTGGTATATACTGAGTTTTAATAGGAGTGTGAAGCAACAAGGAACATTCACATAGATTAAGCTCAATGAGATTTGGGCGATCGCCGTTGGTGATTAGAAATAAATCTAAGAACACGGGTGAAAAAATGAACGACAGTGAATATACAGTTTATGAAAATAAGCTCTCCTCCTGTAGGCTTTCCGAGAGAATAATGTTGATGAAAAGAAATTCTCCGTCGTCAATGACTAAGTAGCATTTTGTTATCTCGGTAGCATTATCTCTGCTTGGCAATGATAGTGTGCTCTGTCGAGAGCAGTACAACCGATGTCTTTTAATGTTTTATAATAAGTACCATCTCTCTCATACAACTTGTGTTCTAGATTCGAGACACAGCATGTAGAGCCTTTGTGAAGGATTTATCCGCGACTCGGGTCCTATGCTCAATTGAAATTTGTCTTCTCGTTTAACCTTTTGTGAAGTTCATGAGTATAATCTATATTCCATTAATTTGAGTCTTTAGCCATGGTTCATATTCACAATGCGGTTCAGCGTAACACTTTTGGGGGGGCGGACGTTATAATTTTAGTGTCATATGGTGCATGTATAGATGGCATAGGTTGTGGTTTTGTGTACGAATGTTTTTATTGATGAAGAATGGTCTATGTCTGCTAATTTCATTTCTCATTTCACTAAAGTTTTTAATGACTTGGTCATTTAAAAGTGATCATCATAGGGGATTTGGGATTTAGAGTAGTAAATGAAATCTCTCAGGTTTGTGTAAATTTGTTGTTAGGGATGCATTTTCGCATCGTCATTCAATACGTGATAATTGATTATTACTGAAATACATGTAGAGACTATTTGGTGGATGACATCTGGAGATAAAATCTAAGATATGTATTTAGCAATATAATTCAATCCATGTTGATAAGGTATCCATGCTTGACTCCCCTGACATGGTTGGTATAAGTTATAGGTCTAATGTTCAGGCGTTTCTTGTGACTAAAATTGTCCTAGATATGAATCTTCAAGGTCGAGTTTTTTTCATCTTGGGGTTGAGGGGGAGTGAAACGTAGAGAGTCATTCCCAATTGTTTTTTTTGTTTCGTTTGGGGGGTCCTTTGTTGGCGTGTTGCCATTAGCTATTTTAGCATGAAGGCATGTAAGTGCTATGGTAAGAGCATGATGCCGGCCGCAATAGTCCAACTTTGGTCTTTTTGGCGCATGGGGAGGTTTCATAGACTGGCACAGTTTGTGACGAATGTTACGGATTATATGTGTGTGGATCTAGTCCCATGATGGTCTCATAGGAAGAGAATAGCCATATCGTTAAAAGTATTGTTTGGTTGGGGGATATATTTCTTTCGGTGCACATGAATCCGATGATGTTCTAATTTAATGGTAGATGTTTTAGGATTCACAGCAGTTCGTGCTTGGTTTAAAATCTAAAGTTACGTTTAGATCCAAAACTTTAGAATGGGCTTATATCACTATGATGATATAGTGCGCAGAGGAAATAATCTCGTAGATTTACCAGTCTTCTAGTTTTAGATTGGGCCCATTTCAGCAGGTTATCAGATTATCATTGTAGCCAAAGTTAAAATTCCATTAATTTGATTGTTTTCCTGTATGGATCTTCACGTAATTTTTGGCAAACTTGGGGTAACCAAGGGAAAACAGAGACAGTGAGGTGCTCGTGGAATACTAGAAACTGTAATTTATCCTCAGGCCTCATTCCGCGACAAGCAATACTTTCCGAGTGACGAAAGTATTATCCTTTTCACCAGTTTGCAGAGGGCTTTGCATCAAAAGGTAATTGCGATAATTCTTGAAGTCAACACATCAGCATCCACTTTTGAGTGTAAAACTCAGGAGTGTATTCAACTTTAAAATGTAATTTTCGATCAATTTAAGCAAAGACATTTTTTAAAAACACGGTGAAAAAAATCAATTAAAGTATAAAACACTAGAAACACACGTCTAAAGTGAAGGGTATCTTCACAGCATAATGTGGAGCCTCGCATTCAGCCGCTTTATCTAACCTAGATGAAATAGATGTCTTCACCAACTGGTTACAACAAAAATCATGTGACACATCAAAGAGGTCGTTTCAAGGTTATGCCGGTTCACAGGTCAAAGCTTCGAAGATTAAGGTTAACAGAACTGGTTTGACAAGGTATTTTTATATGAAAAAACATATGTTCCTGCACTCTATCTGTGGTGGTGGTAGGATGTATGCATTTTTTTCGATCGCTTATACTAAGGCCTAAATTTAAAATAGTTCACGTTATGAAAATATACACTGATGATGTCTGATGAAAAACTGAAAAAACACTCAAAATACTGGCGTTAAACGATAAAGTAATTAAAAAACTTTGTAAAAAACACACACATAAGAAGTAAAAGGATGATACACTGTATGATGTATTTTATCGGATCATTCAAGTTATGAAGTAAGGTGCATTTCTGTTTAAAATATTTTGTAGTTATACTCAAGTATATTATCTATTATTTTGATAGTTATGTTAGATTTTTTCCAGTGTATGTTGTAAATATATGTTGAATATGATGTCTTGATAATTGTTTATTTTCTAAAATGCATTTCGCTTAATCGTAGAGATTTTTACAAGGTATGTGTATTGACTAATTAGTGTCAGTTATTCCTTTTAGTATTTTGTTTAGTAACAACTTGCAAAAATAGTTTTGTTACTTTTAATATGTTTTGGCACTTTGTTGATTGACATGATTTTAGAAAAAAAAGTTAATCAATTATTTTAGTGAAAGCACGTTTGACTGAATCATTTGTGGTTCAATCTTTGTGCAAAATAGCGCGTATTAAAGGTAAAAATATACAGGCAACAAGATGCGATGACACTATTTCCCATCAAAATAATATTTTTTCTGAGTTAAATTTATTTAATACTTTAACGTTTTTGAGAGATCTTATAAGCATAAACGAAACACATGTTTAGTCTGGTATCTGTATAATAGAATGTGCTACTTTTTGTAGCTTAAAATAAAAGCATTTCTATTATTTGAATGGATAGATTATTCGCCTAGACTATAATAGCTTTGATAGTTAGATCTAAAACTGCAATAACAGTATGATTAACCGCGATGCCGATGCGTTTAGTATATACGCTAAACTTTATTTTCAATAGCGTGTAGGGATTTTAAAAAAAAAAGTGGAGATAAGAGAAAAAAGGTGGAAGAAGCATAATGTAAAATAATATAAAAAAAGAAAATAAAAAATGATGTTTGTGAGTTTTGTGTGGTTTTGTTTGGGTGGTGGGTGTGTGTCCACGGTGGAGCTCACCCCCTGGACTTCACCAACCCTTCCACTAGCACCTTCCACCCTCTCCAGTCCTCCTGACGCATATCCCCTTGACCGCCCCTCCCCCCCCCCTCACCCCTCCAACCCCATATCTCACCCCTCCCCCCCTCCTCCCCCATCCCGGCTCACCCCCCTCCCCCCCCTCGTGCCCTGACCGCAAAACGCCCCGACCTACGCCCTCCACTCATCCAGACCCCCCCCCGATACCTACACATATTCCTCCCTTGCCCCCACGATCTCGTCTCCACAGTCTCTCCCCCACCCCCACCTCCTCCCCCCCCCCCCCCCTCCCATTCGACACCCCCGTGTCCCTCCCTCTTTCCTCCAACGCTCTCCCCTCGCTGCATCCACCATAAACCGTCCCACCTCCACACACCCACGCACCACGTGCGAATTCAACCTATACCAGGAAACCTCACACCCCCCTCTCCAAAAACTGCCGCCCCCTAACTGCCCCGTACAGCCACCTCCCCAACCACTTAAATAATTATGTAAAATTAAAAATCAGACTGCAGAATACTTTGAAATATAATAATTTATTTCTACAACTTCTGATAGCCAAGTATATATACAGAGAATGTATTAAGCCGGTTATTAGGTTGTACAAAAGCTCCATTTAAGCACGTAACAGAAGTAATCTAGCTATAATTCATTACAGTAAGAGTCTGTTATATAGTTCAACCGGTTGTACTGTTGAGAGGTTAAGTACTTTTAGGGGGGCAGTAGACTTTTTAGAGCAGTAGACTATTAGGGGCAGTTGTATCCAATCAGTAATTTCGACTTTCATCCAAAAATTAGTGTTTCTAAGTTTCATTATTAATAAGCAGAATTTTACCATAAGATGATATTTTTAAAAAATCTGCAACGTTTTAGTTTTTATTTAAGATGGCAGTACCATCAATAATTTTAACTATGTTCTGAATGGAATAGTACTGAAACATAAAAGTCTAAAGTGCGTAAATAGAATGGTGTATGCCTCTTGTAGTAATTTCTTTTACATCTTCTTAGTTCATATCTGCCGGGCAATAATTTTCTCATGTCTGAGAAAAATTCACGATTTAGGAATTACTCAAAAACACAAATCCGCCAATATTTTTCTACTCGTGTGTCTGAAAATGTACCATATGGCTCATTTTGTATGTGTAAATAAAGACAAGAAAAAAAGAAAAAGAAAAAAATAGAAAAAACAAAGCCCTACAATGTAGTCGTTATCGGTACTATGGCATTTTAACTGACACAATCTGTCGTCGACTATTCCTGTAAAAAGTTTAGCATAAAACATAATGATCATTCAACATCTCCTAACTTTAATTTTTAGCTTCAATAATGAACATCAGTTAGCTTGTATATATTTCTTTACATATTCTTAGTTCGTATCTCAGCATAACTTTCTATTTCGAAAAATTCACATTTTAGAATTCCAAAAACACAAATTAAATTTTTTTTTTTCTAAGAGTCAACCTTACAATTACTTCCTATTTCATAATCACATCTCTTTATACTTTGCAAGACGGTCTCTGGCATAAATAGTTTGTAGTCGGTAATTATAGTAGTAAAAAAAATTAAACTGTTTTTTCCGAGTCCCTCTTTAAGAAAATAACGGCAAAAAAAAAAATATGGCACTCCTGCTGAATTAACTTTATAATCTGTCACCCCGATCTCCCCTGCTCCGGTCGAATTCTCCATCCATCAGCTGTCACTCAACTCCACCCCCCTCTTAGCACATCGTGGATTATGGTAACCTCTGGCTTCACTGGAATGCAATCGCCAATCCGCCGTGATTGGGGTGCGCAGTACTGTCAATCTCTCACATACTGTGGTATGTTAAATTTTGTTATGCTTCAGTCCGACTCAGAAGAATCGTGTTTGTAATTTTATATTTTGTCCCACAACACCTCCGGTAGAAAAAGGGTTTGCTTACCATCCCGTTGCTTGAGTGAAAAATTTTTTTCGGCTGATATAATATAAATTGAAATTTTTTTTAAAGTAATGTTCCTCCATGCTCCCCGGGAGTTTAGTACGACGATCTCTACCATCTCACCTCATTTTTCGAGGAAATTGGGATCTTGGTTTTAGTACGTGCCTTCCTGCTGTTTTTTTCTAATTTTTTTTTTTTTGTTTATAGCTTTTACAAGAAGCTAGGGGCTAGCATGAATGCTAAGAGTAACTTCAGTTTCTCAATAGGTGTCTTTCTCGACGTGTTCGCAAATGACATGCGCCCCACCATGCTCCTGGCGCGTGCTTGCGGCACTCTGCGACACACATAGCAGTTCAAACATTCATTGTTGCAACCCCCGGGAAGCTAGACAATGGGCACTGAAGGGGATTTTGCTGGGCCGAATCCGTCTTATCCTGTTTGTGAAGCAATAATCTAAATTGAGAACTGCGCATAAAAGTATGCTTTGTCACGGTATGTGAGCATCAGCTTAGGAAACAAACAATTCACTCTCAGTTGTGATAATGTTAAATTACTGTTTTATGTTGCTTCGACCTCAGAAGAATCCGTGTTTGTAATTTTATATTTTCTCCGCGACCACAACCCGGTAGAAAGAGGTTTCTACCATCCCGTTGCTTGAGTGAAATTTATTTTCAGCTTGATTTATATAAATAGAATTTTTTTTTTATGTTATGTTCGCTTCAACCAACACAACGCACCTCCCGGTTAGAGCGACGATTTCTACCACCTGCATTTTTCGAGAAATGACTTGTTTATTGAGACGCGCTTCAGCTGTCATAGCTTTTACATAGAAGCAAGGGGCTAGCATGAAAGCTAAGAAACTTCATTCCATTGTTCTTTCTCGACGTGTTCCAATGAATGACCGCTAAAAAAACCATGCTCTGGCCGTGCTTGCGCACTCTGCGACACACCTACAGTTCAAACATTCATTGTTGCACCCCGGGAACAGAAAAGGGCAGCTGAAGGGGATTTGCTGCCTAACCTCTTTGCCTGTGGTTGTGAAGACAATAATATATGTAATTATAGAACTGAGGCAAAAAAAGTATGGGCTTTGTCACGAGGATTAGACATCAGATAGGAACACAAAAAATTCATCCTCAGTTTGTGAGTATGTAAAATTTTGAGTTATGCTTCGCACTCAGAAGGGAATCTGTTTGTAATTTTATATTTTCACTCACCACAACCGGTATGATGAGGAGGGGGGGAAGGTTTCTACTCAATCCCGTTGCGCTTGAGTGAAAATTTTTTTTCTCAGCTGATATAGAATAAATAAGAATTTTTTTTAAAGTAAAGTCCTCTCCAGCCATTGACCTGACGAGTAGAATGCGACGATTTCTACCACCTCAGTTTATTCGAGAAAGACGCTTTTTTAGACTGCTTTCTGGCTGCTACTAGGTGGTCTCTTAAAAGAACAGGGGCTATGCATAAATGTCTAAGAGACCTTCATTCCATAGTTCTTTCTCGAGCGTGTTCGCATTGAATACCCACCATGCCTCTGGCCGTGGATTGCGCACTCTTGCGACACACTAGCATTCAACATTCATTTGTTGCATCCCCGGGAAGCAAAAATGGGCAGGTGGTTGAAGGGGATTTGCTGCTAATCCTGTCTTTCGCTGTTTGTGAATGACCAATAACATATTAGAACTGAGGCAAGAAAAGTAAGCTTCTGTCACTGTATGTGACATCAATAAAGGTAGGAAAACAAAAAATTCACCTCAGTTGTGGTATGTAGTAATTTTGTTATGCTTGCGCACTCAGACAGAATCGTGTTTGTAATTTTATATATTTGTCCGCACCACAACAAGGTAGTAAGAAAAGGTTTGCTTACATCGTCCGTTGCTTGAGTGAAAATTTTTTTTCAGCTGCTATATGTAAATAGAAATTTTTTTTGCAGTAATGTCCCTTCCACCTCGCGCGGTAACGACGATTTCTACGCACCTCATTTTTCGAGAAAGACTCTTTTTTAGACGCCTTTCTGCTGCTAATATTCTCTTACAAAAGCTAAGGGGCTAGTCATAAAGCTAAGAGAGCGCTTCAGTTTCCATAGGTTCTTATCTCTACGTGCTCCATTGAATGCCCTCACCATGCTCTGGCCGTGCTTGCGCAGTTTTTGGGGGACGTGGCCACCCCTGCGACTACACATTATCGGCAGTTCAAACTTTTCATTGGTTGGCATCCCCCGGGAAGAGAAAATTAGGGCACTGAAGGGGATTTGCTGGCCTAATCCGTCTTTTCCTGTTTGTGAAGACAATCAATATAAATTTAGAACTGAGCTAAAAAGTATAGCCACCCCCCCCCCCCCCCTCCCAGCTTTTTGTCAGCTTTATTATGTTAGTGGGTAGTTAGTTAATAATAATTATAAAATATTTAGTTATATTATAAAAATTAAAAATATAATTTTTATGTGACATCAGATAGAAAGAAAAATTCACACTCAGTTGTGGTATGTTAAATTATTTTGTATATGCTTCAACCTCAGAAGAAATCGTGTTTGTAATTTTATATTTTGTCTGCCGCCACAACCCTGTAGAAAAAGGTTTCTACATATGGCCGTTGCTTGGGTTAATTTTTTTTTTTTGCAGCTGATTTATACTAAATAGAATATTTTTTTAAGTAATGTCGCCTTCCATCCTCCGTAAGCGACGATTTCTACGCACCATCATTTTTTTCGAGAAAGACTTGTTTTTTTAACCCTTCTGCTGCTATGCGCTTTTAGCAAGAAGTAGCTAGGGGCTATACATGAAAGGCTAAGAGAACTTCAGTTTCCATAGTTCTTTCTCGACGTGTTCCAATGAATGATGCCCAGCGCATGCTCTGGCCGTGCTTGAGCACCTGCGACCCATCATAGGCATTCATACTATTCATTGTCGCACCCCGGAACAGAAAATAGGCACTGAATGGGGATTTGCTGGTCCTAATAACCGACTTTCCTGTTTGTGAGACAATAAATAAATTATGAACTGAGGCAAAAAAGTATCTTTTGCACGTATTGACCATCAGATAGGGAACAAACATTCACCTCATTTGTGGAGTATGTTTAAATTATTTTATGCTTCGACTCAGAAGAATCGAGTTTGTACAATGTTTATATTTTGTCCCACCACAACCCCAGTGAGAAAAAAGGGTTTCTACGAATTCGCGATTGCTTGAGTGAAAATTTTTTTTGGATGTGGGGGGGGGGGGGGGGTGGGGGGGCCTGATTACTATAACTAGATATATGTTTTTTTAAGTAATTGTCCCACCACCCCCGGTAGACTACGATTTCTACCACCTTCATTTTTCGAGAAAGACTTGTTTTGTGTGAGGGGGGGGGGGGGGGGGGGGGGGGGGGGGGGGGGGGGGGGGGGGAGAAGCCTTCTGCTGCTATAGCTTTTACAAGAAGGCTAGGGGGCTAGTCATGAAAGCTAAGAGAGACTTCAGTTTCCATAGTTCTTTCTCGATCGGTTTCCAAGAATGACCCACCATGCTCTGGCCTGTGCTTGAGCACTCTGCGACAGCGCACATATGGCAGTTCAAACCTTCATTGTCGCAGCCCCGGTAACATAAAATTAAGTGCATGCGGAAGGGGGATTTGGCTGCCTAATCCGACTTCCTGTTTGTGAAGACAATAATATTAAAATTAGAACTAGAGCAGAAAAAGTAAGACTATTGTCACGTATATAGTGACATCAATGAGAAACGAAGACATTCACCTCAGTTGTGGTATGTTAATATTATTTTTAATGTCTTCGATCGCTCAGAAAGATCGGTGAGTTTGTAATTTTATATTTTGTCCCACCACAAACCCGTAGAAAAAGGTTTCTACCATCCCGTTGGCTTTGAGTGAAATGTTTTTTTTCACTGTTGTTATATAAATAGATTTTTTTTTATAGAGTAATGTTCCTCCACCTCCCGGTAGACCACGATTTCTACCACCTTCATTTTTTCCGAGAAAGACTTGTTTTTAGACGCCTCTGCATGCTGTATAGCTTTTTAGCAAGAATGTCTAGGGGCTTACATGAAATGCTAAGAAACTCAGTTTCCAATTGTTCTTTCTCGACGTTTCCAATGAAATGCCCCACCATGCTCTGGGCCGTTGGCTTAGCGCACTCTGCGACAGGCACTAGGCAGTTCACAACATTCATTTTGCATCCCGGCGGGAACAAAAATGGGCATTTTGGTGAATGTGGGATTTTGCTGCCTAATCCGTCTTTCCGTGTTTGTGTATGGGACAATAATATAAAATTAAAACTGAGCAAAAAAGTATGCTTTGTGCAGCGTATGTTGACATCAGATAGGAAACAAAAATTCACGCTCAGTTGTGTATGTTATAAAATTTTGTTATGCTTGAGCACATCAGAAGAATCGTGTTTGTAATTTTTTTTTATATTTTCTCTCACTCAACAAACCGGTAGAAAAAGGTTTCTACCAGCCCGTTTGCTTGAGTGAAAATTTTTTTTGCAGACTGCTATATGTAGAATAGAGAATATTTTTTTGAAGTAATGTCCTCCTCCACCTCACCGGTAGACGACGATTTCTATCGCATCCTCATTTTTCTGAAGAACAGACTCTTTGTTAGACTCCTTCTGCGCTATAGTGGGGCTTCTTACAAGAAGCTAGGGGGCTAGCATGAAAGCTAAGAGACCTTCAGTTTCGCCATAGTTCTTATTTCTTCGACGTGGGCTCCATTGAATGGTCCCCACCATGTGCTCTGCCGTGCTTTGCGCACATCTGCGACAACACATAGCATTTCAAATACATTCATTGTTGCCTCCGCCCGTGGGAAGAGAAAATGGCACGAAGGGGAATTTGGCTGCCTAATCCGTCTTTCCTGTTTGTGTAGAACAATAATGATAAATAGAACTGAGCTAAAAATTATGTCTTTTTCACGTATAGTGACATCTGGGGGGTGTATAGGAAAAAAAATTCATCCTAAGTTGTGGTATGTTAAATTATTTTTATGGCTTCAACCTCAGAAGAATCGTGTTTGTAATTTTATATTATGTCCCGGCCACAACCCGGTAGAAAAAAGGTTTCTACCATTCCGTTGGGCTTGAAGTGAAATTTTTTTTTCAGGCTGATTTATATAAATAGAATATTTTTAGGGGTTGGGTTGTGTGGGTTGGGGTTGGTTGTTTTGTGATTTTTTTGGTGGTTTGTGTTAGTGTGGGACAGATCACATAATTGTGGTAGAGATGAGTGATATGGGGGGTTGTGTGGTTGTGTTTTTGTATTTGATTTTATTTAAGTAATTCCTCCACCTCCCGGTAGACTACGATTTACTACACTCTCATTTTATCGAGAAAGACTTTGTTTTTAGACGCCTATCTGGGCTTGCAATAATTCTGCTTTTAGCAAGAAGCTAGGGGCCAGCATGAAGAGCTCAGAGAACTTCAGTTTCCTTAGGTTTCTTTCTCGACTGCCTTCCAATGAATGATCCACCATGTCCTTGCGCGTGCTTGAGCACTCTGCTACACACGATAGCAGTTCAAACATTTATTTTGTCCTGCACCCCGGTAACAGAAAATAGGCACTGAAGTGGGATTTTTCTGTGTCCTAATCCTACTGTTCCTGTTTGTGAAGACAATAATAGAACATTTAAGAAACTGAGGCAAAAAATATGCTTTGTCATGTTATGTGACATCAGATAGGAACTAACATTCACCTCAGTTTGTGGTATGTTAAATTATTTTTATGCTTCGACTCTCAGTGGGGGGGGGGGGGGGGGGGGGGGGGGGGGGGGGGGGGGGGGGGGGGGGTGGGGGGGGGGGCAAAAAAAAGATATTTGGGGGGAGAAAAAAATATGGGGGGGGGAGGTAGTAGGTCTATGTATATAAATATATTATATTATATAAGTGTAATATATATGTAAAAATTATTGGGGTTATTTTGTATAATTTTTGGTTTTTTTTTGGGTTTGGGTTGTTTAGGTGTTTATTGTTTTTTTGGTGAAAACCTCAACCGGTAGAAAAAGGTTTCTACCATCTCCGTTGCTTGATGAAATTTTTTTTTCAGATGATTTATATAGAATTATGAATTTTTTTATTAAGTAATGTCCCGCCACCTCCAGGTAGATTCTCGAAAGACGGATTTCACCACCGATCATTTTTCGAAAAGACTTGTTTTTAGACGCCTTCTGCTGCTATATGCTTTTACAAGAACTAGGGGCTAGGGCATGAAAGACTAAGAGAACTTCAGTTTCCATAGTTCTTTCTCGACGTGGTTCGCAATGAAAAGGGCGCCCACCATGCTCCTGGCCTCGGCTTGCGCACTTCTGCAAATACATGCACCCATACAGTTCAAACATTCATTGTCCGCTACCCCCGGGAACAAAGAAAATGTGAGCAGCTGAAGTGGATTTGCTGGCCTAATCCGACTTTCCTGTTTTGTGAAGACAATCAATGAGTTAAAATTAGTAACTAGCAAAAAGTATGGCTTTGGTCAGGCGTATGTGACATCAGAGAGGAAAAATAGCAAACATAAATTCACTCTCATGTTTGTTGGGTATGTTAAAGATTATTGTTATGCTTCGCACGTGTCCGAAGAATCGTGTATGGTAATTTTATATTTTGTCCGCACAAAATGCACAACCCGGTAAGAGCTAAAAGGTTCCTACCTATCTCGCGTTTCTTGAGTGAAAATTTTTTTTCAGCGGCTGATTTATATAAGATTAGGAATTTTTTTTTTTTAAGATAATGTCCCTCCACCTAACCCGGTCATAGAATAGACGACGACCCGATCTTCTACCAGCTGGTTCAGTATTACGAGGAAAGACTTGTTTTTGTAGTACTGCCTTCTGGCTGCTAGCATGGCTGGATTTTGGTGCTTTTACAAGAAGGGCTAGGGAAGCTTTACGTCTATAGCTTTGAAAAGGCATAACGCAGAACTTCATGTTTCCATAGTTCCTTTCTCGACGTTTGCTTACGAATGATATGACCTCGCAATCCATGCTCTCGGCCGTGCTTGGCGCACTCTTGCCGACCAACATAGTCAGTTCAAACATATCATTGTCGCTCCTTGCCGATCAGGAACAAATGAATAATAGGGCTACCATGAAAGGGGATTTAGCTACTAGCCTGTAATTCCGACTCTTTTCCTGTTTGTGAAGGACAATAATAGATATAATATTAGAACTGATCAAATAAAAGTATGCTTTCTAGTCACGTATGTGAACATCAGATAGAGAAAACAAACATTCACACTCGAGTATATAGTTGCTAGGAGTATAGTTAAATTTATTTTTTTATTGCTTCAGCACCTCAGAAAGAATCGTCGTATTAAGTAATTCTGTAGTATTTTTGTCCCACCCACAACCCGGCTAGTATGAATAAAGAGCTTTCTACCATCCCGTTGCTTCGAGTGAACCTTTTTTTTCAGGCTCGATATTATATAAAATAAGGTGACATTTTTATTCTATAGTCAAAACGTCCTTCCACCCTCCCGGGTCGACGCAACCGATTTCTACCACCTCATTTATCGCAGTAAAGCACTTGTCTTTAGACGCGCTTCTTGCTGGCTATTTGCATCTTACAAGAGAGGCTAGGTGGCTAAGCATGAAAGCTAACTGAGTATCGCTGGTGTCGTAGATCTTCAGTTTCATAAGTTCTTTCTCGCGTGACGTGTTCCAATGAATTATGACCCCACACCATGCTCTTGGCCGTGTGCCTTGACTGGCACTCATGCGGACACTAGCTATAGCAGTTCACACTATCTATCGTTGCAGCACCCTTGGAGCATCAGGAAAATGGGCATCATGAATGGGGGATTTGCTGCCTCAATCCTACGTTTCTCATGCTTTGATGAAGCGCCAATCATATATAATTATGAAACTGACGTGCATAAATGTATGGCTTTTGTCTACGTACTGTAGACATCAGATTGGGAAAGCACAAATTCACCTCAGTTATGTTCCGGGTATTGTTAACTTTTGTTGATGCTTCGGGCACTCATGAAGAATCGTGTTTGTGATGTTATATTTTGTTACACCCCCTACAGACCAACCGCGTAAGAACAAAGGATTTCTCAGTCCTACTCCGTTGTATCTTTGAATATGTTGCAAAATTTTTTGTTTCAGCTTGCTATATACTAGAAATAGCCATTTTGATTTTAAACGGTCATTGTCGTCGCATCCATCTCCCGGTAATGACGACTCGATTATCTACAGCACCTTCATTTTTTCTGGAGAACGACCTATAGTTTTTAGAACGCCTTCATGCTGCTTATCAGTGTGAACGACGGCTCTTCACAAGAAGCTTAGGGGCTTAGCAATGAAAGCCTAAAGACGAGCATTGCAGTTTCCATAGTTCTTATCTCGCACTGTGGTTCCAAAAGGAATGCTCCCACCGCATGCATCGTGGCTCGCCCAGTGCTTGCTGCACTCATGCGACACACTTATAAGGCAGTTTCATAACATTCATTTGTTGCACGCCCTGGGAACAGAAATATGGGCACTGACAGGGGATTTGCTGAGCCTAAATCCGTCTTTCCTGAGTTTGTGAAGACAATAATATAAATTATAGAACGGAGGCACTAATAAAATATAAAGGGGGGGGAAGTATGCTTTCTAGTCCACGTATGTGACATCAGATAGGAAACAAAAATTCACCTCAGTTGTAATGTTAAGATTTATGTTATGGCTTCGGCACTCAAAGAATCGTGTTTGTGATTTTATAATTTTTTTCCCACAACACCCCGGTAAAAATAAGGATTTCTACCAACCCGTTGCTTAGTGAAATTTTTTTTCAGCTGATAGATATAAATATGAATTTTTTTAAGTTAAGGTCCGCTCCTCCTCCTCGGTAGAGGTATAAGAAGAAAGTGGAAAAAAAAAAGGAAAGGGGGGGGGGGGGGGGGTGGGGGGCTCGGTTTTCTACGCGACCTCATTTTTCGAGAAAGGACTCTGTTCTTATGACGCCTACGCTAGCTGATAGCTCTTCACAAGAAGCTAGGGCAGCATGAATAGAGCTAAGTAGACCTTCTTTTCCATAGTTCTTTCTCGACGTGTTCCAATGATGTTGCCCCACCATGCTCTGGCCGTGCTTGCTGCACTCTGTGCGACACACATAGGCAGGTCAAACGTTTCCTCATTGTTGCATGGCCCCCGTAAGAGAAAATGGGCACTTGACAGGGGATTTGCTGCCTAATGCCGTCTTTCCTGTTTTTTGAAGACAATAATATAAATTAGAAACTGAGGCTAAAAAGGTATCTTTACTCTCTATGTGTACATCAGATAGGAAAGAAAAATATTCACCTCATTGTGGTATATGTTAAATTATTTTTATTGCTTCAACCTCAAGAAGAATCGAGTTTGTAATTTTATATTTTGTCCCACCACAACCCGGTAGAAAAAGGTTTCTACCATTCCGTTGCTTGATGAAAATTTTTTTCTTCAGTCTATTTTATATCAATAGAATATTTTTTAAAGTATGGGGCCCCGCACGCTCCCGTAACACGATTCTACGCACGTCATTTTTCGAGAAAAGACTTGTTTTTAAGACGCCTTCTGCTTGCTAATAGCTTTTACAAGAAGCTAGGGCTAGCATTAAAGCTAAGAGAAACTTCATTTTCCATATGGTTCTTTCTGGACTGTTCCAATGAATGCCCCACCATGCTCTTGGCCGTGCTTGCGCACTCTGCGACATCACATACATTTCAAGACATTCATTGTTCGCACCCCGGGAACAAAAAAAATGAGGGCACTGAACGGGACGATTTGCTGGCCTAATCCGTCTTTACCTGTTGTTGTGAAGCCTCTCCATAATATAAATTAGAAGCTTAGCAAAAAAGTATGCTTTGTCACGTATGTTCGAGAGTCAGTTATGGAAACAGAACAATTCACCCCGCTCGAGTTGTGGTATGTTAAAAAATTATTTTTATTCTTCGACCTCAGAAGAGCGTGGTTTGTAATTTTATATTTTGTCGCACCACAACCCGGTAGAAGAATAAGGTTTCTACCTTTCCCGTTGCTTGTGTGGAAAATTTTTTTCTAGCTGATTTATATAAATATGAATTTATTTTTTAAGTAATGTCCGGGCTCCACCTCCCGGTCAGACCGACTGATTTCTAAGCCACCTCATTTTTCGAGAAAGACTTGTTTTTAGACGGGCCTTATCTGGCTGGCTATATGCTTTTACAAGAAGCTAATGGGCTAGCATTAAAGCTATGAGAACTTCAGATTTACATAGCTTCTTTCTCGACGTGTTCCAATAAATTGCCTCCACCATAGTCTCTGGTCCGTGGCTTGCGACGTCTGCGGTACGACACATAGGCAGCAAACTTTCATTGTCGCTCCCCGGGAATCAAAGACGATGGGTCATCTGAGAAGGGGATTTGCTGCCTAATCCGACTTTCTGTTTGTGAAGACAATAATATAAATTAGAACTGAGCAAAAAATTTTGTATGAGGCTTTGTCAGGGGGGGGGGGGGGGGGGGGGGGGGGGGGGGGGGGGGGGGGGGGGGGAATTGTGACATCAAAATAGGAAACAAACATTCACCTCAGTTGTGGATGTTAAATTATTTTTATGCTTCGACGCTGCAGAAGAATCGTGTTTTAATTTTATATTTTGTCCCAACACAACCCGTAGATAAAAAGGTTTCTACCATCCCGTTCTTGAGTGAAATTTTTTTCCCAGCTATTATATATTGAGAATAGAATTTTTTTTTAAAGTAAAGTCCCTCCACCTCCCTTTAGACGGACGATTTCTACCACCTCATTTTTCGAGTGAAAGACTTGTTTTTAGACGCCTTCTGCTGCTGATAGCTCTTACAAGAAGCTTAGGTTCTAGCATGAAAGCTAAGAGACCTTCAGTATTCGCATATAGTTCTACTCCTGAACCGTGTTCAAATGAATGTCGCCACCATGCTCTGTCCGTGCTTGCGCACTCTGTGAACACATAGCAGTTCAAATAGGGGGTGGGGGGGGGGGTGTATTTTTTTGTGAGGGGGTGTGGGGTTTTGGGGGGGGGGGGGGGGTTGTGGGGGGGGGGGGTGGGGGGGGGGGGGGGGGGGGGGGGGGGGGGGGTTGGGTGGGGGGGGGGGGGTGAATGGATGGGGGGGGGGGTTAAAAGGGTTTTTATGTTTGTTTGTTGGGGTGGGGGGGTGTTGTTGTTGTGGGTTGGGGGTTGGGGGGGGGGGGGGGGGGGGGGGGGGGGGGGGGGGGGGGGGGGGGGGGTGGGGTGATTGTTGTGTTTGGGGTTTTGGAGGTGTTTTGTGGTTGGGTTTGTGGTTTGTTGTGTTTTTGTTTTGATAGATGGGGGGGTGGGGTTTGGTGGGGGTGGATGAGGGTAAGATTTTGTTGAGGGGTGGGGTTGTTTATTATTTTGGCGCCACCACTACCCGGTAAAAAATTATGTTGCTACCATACACGTTGATTGATGTATATTTTTTTTCAGCTATTTTATAAATAGAATTTTTTTTTAAGGTAATGTCCCTCCACCTCCGCATAGCGACAGATATTCTACTTCACTCTCATTTTCTCCAGGAAAAAGACTTGTTTTTTAGACGCCTTCTGCTGCTATAAGCTCTTACATGAGAAGCTTAGGGCTAGGGGCATGAAAGCTATGAGAACCTCAGTTTTCCATAGTTTCTTTCTCGACGTGTTTCCAATGAATGCGCCCACCATTGCTCTGAGCCGTGCTTGCGTCACTCTGCGACACTCTTTAGCAGTTCAAACACTTCAATTGTTGAGCAGCCCGGGTGAACAGAAAATGGGCACTGAAGGGGATTTGCTGGCCTAATCCGTCCTTTCCTGTTTGGTTGAAGGGCAAGAATATAAATTATAACTTCGAGCAGAAAAGTATGCTTTGTCACTGTATGTGACATCAGATAGGAAACGAAAAATTCACTTCAGTTGTGGTATGTTAAATGTTGGTTATGCTTCGCACTCAGTAAGAATCGTGTTTGTGTTTTTTTTGTTTTTCCGCTCTTCTTCCCGGTTTTTTTTTTTTTCTTTTTGCCTGTCCCGTTTCTTGTCGTGTGTGTTTTTTTGTTTCTGCTGTTTTTTTTTTTTTCGTTTTTTGTTTTTTTTTTTTGTGTTTTTTTTTTTTGTCTCCTCCTCCTCCCGGTTGTCGTCGTTTTCTTCCTTACCTCTTTTTTTCGTGTTTGTCTTGTTTTTTTTTAGTCGCCTTCGTGCTGCTGATTGGGCTCCTTTCTTTTGCTTGTGTTCTTTTTTTTTTTTTTTGCGTGATAAGTGCTATAGTGTTCCCACCTTCAAACCCGTTGCGCATAAGGCTTCTTTCCATCGCCGTTGTCTTGGGGATGTGGGGTTGGGCGGTTGGTATATGGGGTGGTATTGTTTTTTTGAGGTCAATGGTCCGGTCCACCTGGGTTTGACGACAATTTCTGGGGTCTCGGGAAGGGTCAAGAAGACTGTTTGTTTTGACTCCTTTTGCTGCTATAGCTTTACAAGAAGCTTGGGCTAGCTTGGAAGCTAAGAGAACTTCAGTTTCCATAGTTCTTCTCGACGTGTTCCAATGAATGCCCCACCATGCTCTGGCCGTCTGCTTCGTCGCACTCTGCGTCACACATAGCAGGTTCAAAGAAGGGTGGGGGGGGGGGGGGGGGGGGGGGGGGGGGGGGGTATTTTTTTGTTTTTACAATTCATTGTTGCATCCCCGGGAACAGAAAAATGGGCACTGCGAAGGGGATTGTGCTATGCCTAATCCGTCTTGTTCCTGTTTGTGAAGCCAATAATATAGAATTAGAACTTGAGACCAAAAAGTATCTTTTTTTCACGTATGGTGACATCAGATAGGTGAAAGACATAATTTCGCCTCAGTTGTGGAATGTTTAAATTTTGAGTTTATGGCTTCGCACTCAATGAAGAATTCGATGTTTTGTAATTTTATATTTTGTCTCTGCACCACACACCCGGTAGAAAGAAGGTTAGCTAACCATCTCTCGTTGCTTTGAGTGAAAAATCTTTTTCTGCAGGTCTGATATAATAAATTTAAATTGTTTTTTAAGTTGGAATGTCCGCTCCACCTCCCGGTAGAGGCGGTCGATTTCCTACCATCCCCCCCCCCCCTCATTTTTCGTGAGAAATGACTCTTTTTTTAGACGCCTTCTGCTGTCTATAGCTCTTACAAGAAGCTGAGGGGCTAGCATGAAAGCTAAGTAGACCTTCAGTTTTCGTGCATATTTTTTTTTTGTTTTTATTTTTTTTTTTTATGTTTTTTTGTTTTTTTTTTTTTTTGTTTTCTTTTCTCGTCGTGTTCCATTGAAGGCCCGCGACCAATGCTCTGGCCAGTGCTTTGCGCACTCCTGGGCGACATCACATATGCATTCAAATCAATTCATAGTTGCAGCCCCGGAACGAGAACAATGGGCACTGAAGTTGGGATTTGCTGCCTAATCCGTCTTTTCCTGTTTGTGAAGACCAATAATTATAAAATTAGAGACTGAGCAAAAAAGTAATGCTTGGTCACGTATGTGAACATCAGATAGGTAAACAAACATTCACTGTCTCAGTTGTGGGATATGCTTAAATTAGTTTTTATGCTTCGACCTCTAGAAGAATCGTGTTTGTAATTTTATAATTTTCTCACCACCATATACCCGGAGGGGGAGGGGGGGGGGGGGGGGGTATAAGGGGGGTGGGTGGGGGGGGGTGGGGGTGGTGGGTAGAGAAGAGGTTTTCTACCATCGCCGTTGCTTGAGTGAAAATGTTTTTTTCAGTGCTTGATTTGTAGATAAATAGGAATTTTTTTTTAAGGTAATTGTCCGCTCCACCTTCCCGGTAATGACGAACGATTTCCTACGCACCTCATATTTTCGAGAAAGACTTGTGTTTTGATAGACGTCCTCTCTGCTGCTATATGGCTTTTAGCAAGAAGCTAAGTGGAGTATCCTAGCATGAAAGCTAATGAGAACTTCGTTTCGCAGTGGTTCTTTCTCGAAAACGTGTTCCAAATGAATGCCCCCACCATGCAGCTGGCCGGCTTGGCGCAGCTCCTGCGACACACATAGTGCAGTTCAGACATTCCATTGTTGGCCACCGGCCGTGAACAGAAAATGGCCACTGAAGGGAGATTTGCTGGCCTAAATCCGTCTTTCCTGGTTTGTAAGACAATAATATAAATTAGAACTGAGCAAAAAAGTATGCTCTTTGTCAGGGGAGGGTGTAAATGTAGAGGTGTATGTGACAGTCAGATAGAAAACAAAAATTCACCTCAGTTGTGGTATGTTATAATTTTGTTATGCATGCGGCACGTCAGAAGGAATCGTGTTTGTAATTTTATATTTTGTTCTCGCACGACACAACCCGGTAGAAAAAGGTTTTCTACCATTCCGTTGCGTGAGTGATAATTTTTTTTCAGGGGGTCTGATTATATATATAAATAGAATTTTTTTAAGTAATGTCCCCTCCACTCTCCCGGTGTAGACGACGATATTCTACCACCTCATTTTTTCGAGAAAGACTCATGTTTTTATACGCCTTCTGCTGTGCGTATATGCTCTTATCAAGAAGCTAGGGGCTAGAGCATGAAAGCTAGAGTACCTTCAGCTTCGCATAGTTAGCTTTCTGCGGCGCGTTCTCAATGAATGAGCCCCCACCATGGCTCTGAGCCGTGCTTGCGCAGCTCATGCGACACACATAGGCAGTTTCACACATTCATTAGTTCGCTCGCCCGGGAATCAAAGAAATTGTGGCACTGAAGGGGATTTGGAGGCTGCCTATTCCGTCTTTCCTGTTTGGGAAGACCATTAATGATAAATCAGAACTGATGCAAAAACGTAGTGCTTTGTCACGGTATGTGACTTCAGATAGGGATACAAACATTCACCTCGCAGTTGTGGTATTGTTAAATTATTGTTATGCTTCGCACCTCATAAGGGGAATGGATTTGTGTGTCGGGGGGGGGGGGGTGTGGTTGTGGTGGTTGGTTGTTAAAAATATGGTGGGGGAGATTGTTACCCGATTATTGGGGGGGAATATAAGGTATATACTACCATTTTTGGCCCGTTTTTTGGGTCTTTAGGGTTGTTTGGTTGTGTTGGTGTAAAAATATAAAAGGGTGTTATTTGGTGGTGTAGTAACGAAGCGTTGAGTGGATGAATTGTGGGGATGGATGTGTTTAGATTTTTTGTAGGGGTTTGTGTTAGTGCCCGGTCCACCTCCTCAGGTTTAGATCGGCATGTGTACGCACCTCAATGATTGGTGCTCAGAGGAAAGACTTGATTTTTAGACTCCCCTTCTGCGGCTAGTAGCTTTTTACAAGAAGCTAGGGGCCTTACAGCATGGAAAAGCTAAAAGGCTAAGAGAACTTCAGTTTCGCAATAATGTTCTCTTCTCGTAGTGGTGCCAATGAATGCGCCCACCATGGCTCCGTAGCCGTGCTGTGTGCACTCTGCCGACACACAGTATCAGTTTCCAAACATTCATTGTCGCACCCCGGGAACAGAATAATGGGCCACTGAAGGGGATTTGCTGCCTAATCCCGTCTTTCGCTGTTTTGTGAAGACAATAATATAAAATTAGAACTGAGGGCCAAAAAGTATGCTTTGGTCACGTATGTGGACATCAGATAGGCAACAAACATTCACGCTCAGTTGTGGTTTGTTAAAATTTTTTTTATGCTTCGCCTCAGAAGAATCGTGTTTGTAATTTTATATTTTGTCCCCCACAACCAGACCGGTAGAAAAAGGTTTCTACCATCCCGTTGCTTGAGTGAAAATTTTTTTATCAGGCTTGATGTATATAGAAGATGTGAATTTTTTTTTTAAGGTAATGTCCGCTACCACCTCCGCGGTAGACGACGATTTCTAGCGCACCTCATTTATTGCTGAGGAAAGACCTTGTTTTTAGAGTACGCCTTCCTGCTGCTATAGGCTTTTACAAGAAGCTAGGGCTTAGCTTGAAAGCTAAGAGAAACCTCAGTTTTTCCATAGTTTTCTTTCTCGAGCGTGTTCCAATGAAATGCCCCACCATGGCTCTGGCCGTGCTTGGCTCACTCTGGGCGACACTCATAGCAGTTCAAACATACTAATACATTGTCGCACGCTCCGGTGAACCGAGAAATGGGCACTGAAGGGTGATTATGCTGCCTTAATCCGTCTTTCCATGATTTAGTGAAGACAATAATATAAAATAGAACTGAGCAAAAAAGTATGGTTTGTCAGCGGGGGGGGGGGGGGTGTGTTATGTGACGATCAGATAAGCAAACAAACATTCACCCAGTTGTGGTATGTTAAATTTTTTTTTATGCTTCGCACCTCGAGAAGAAATCGTGTTTGTAATTTTATAATTTGTCCCACTCACAACCCCGGTAGAAAATGGTTTCTACCATCCCGTGGCTTATTTGAAATTTTTTTTCAGAGCCCTGATTTATATAAATAAGAATTTTTTTTTTAAGGTAATGTCCCGCCACCTCCCGAGTAGACGACTTTTTCTAAGCCACCTCATATATCTGAGAGACGGGAGGGAGGGAGTAGACTGTTTTAGACTCCTTCTGCTGCTATAGCTTTTACAAAAGCTAGGGGCAAGCATGAAAGCTAAGAGAACTTCAGTTTCGATAGTTCTTTCTCGACGCGTTCCAATGAATGCCCCACCATGCTCTGGCCCGTGCTTGCGCACTCTGCCACACACATATCAGTTCAAACATTCATATTGCATCTCCGGAACAGAAAATGGCACAGAAGGGATTTGCTGCCTAAAACGTCCTTCATGGTTGTGTAAGGACATAATTATAAATTAGAACTTAGCAAAAAAGTACGCTTTGTCACGTATTGAACATCATATAGGAATCAAAAGTTCACTCTCAGTTTGTGGTATGTTAAATTTTGTTATGCTTCGGCACTCAGAAGAATCGTGTTGTGTAATTTTATAATTTGTTGAGTGGGGGAGGTTGTGGGGGGGTATGGTGGAGGTTTGGGGGTGTTATGGGTGGTGTGGGGGGGGTGTGTCCCACCACAACCCGATGAAAAAGGTTTCAACATCCCTTGCTTAATGAAAAAAAATTTTTCAACTGATATATGTAAATAGAATTTTTTTTAAGGTAATGTCCTCCACCTCCCAGTAGACGAATATTTCCTACCACCTCATTCTCAGTAAAGACTTGTTTTTTAGACTCCTTCTGCTGCTATAGCTTTTACAAGAAGTTAGGGCTAGCATTAAAGCTAAGAGAACTCAAGTTTCCATAGTTTTCTTTCTCGATCTGTACCAATGAATGCCCCACAATGCTCCGGCCGTGCTTGCGCACTCCTGCGACACACATAGCAGTTCAACATAAATTGTTGCACCACGGAACAGCAACTGGCACTGAAGGGGATTTTCCTGCCTAATAACGTCTTTCATGTTTGTGAAGACATAATTATAAATTAGAACTGAGCAAAAAAGTACGCTTTGTCACGTATGTGACATCTAGAATAGGAATCAAGTTTCACCTCAGTTGTGTATGTTAAATTTGTTATGCTTCGCACTCAGAAGAATCGTGTTTGTAATTTTTATATTTTGTCCCACCACAACCCGGTAGAAAAAGGTTCTACCATCCCGTTGCTTGAGTGAAAATGATTTTTGCAGCTGATTTATGTAGAATAATGAATTTTTTTTTAAGGTAATTGTCCCTCGTGGTGTCACCTCACCACAGGTGGTTCGGTACAGGTTTCTTTTAGGGGGGGGGGGGGGGTGGGGTCGGCGGGGGGGGGGGGGGGGGGGGGGGGGGGGGTCTGGCGGGGGGGGGGGGGGTTTTGCTCAAGAAAGTGTTAGTAGTGGGCGTTGAGATAAATGGGTGGAGTGAAAGACTGTTTTTTGACGCGTCTTCTGCTGGCTATAGGCGTTTTACAAGAAGCTAGGGGCCTAGCAATGAAAGGCTAAGAGACCCTCAGTTTCCAGAGTTCCTTTCTGGACGTGTTCGCAATGAATGTCCCCACCAATTGTCATCTGGCCTGTGCTTGCGCACTCTGCGCACACACATAGCGAGTTTCAAACATTCATTGGTTGCACCCCGTGGTAGCAGGGGGGGGGGAAAATGGGAACACTGAAGGGGATTTGCTGCCTAATCCTGCGCTTTCCTGTTTTTGTGAAGATGGGGGGTGGGGGGGGGGGGGGGGGGGGGGGTACTAAAATATCTTATGAAATATAATAACTAGAGCTGAGCTAAAAGCGTATGCCTTTTTCATCTGTATGTGACATCAGATAGGAAACAAGAATTCACCTGAGATTGTGGTATGTTAACATAATTCTTTATGCTTTCGCACCTCAGAAGAATCGTGGTTTGTAATTTTATATTTTGTCGGCGCACCAGGGGGGGAATATAGGGTGGGGGGGGGGGGGGTCAAACCTCGGTAGAATAAGGTTTCTACTCATCGGCTCGTTGGCTTGAGTGATTTTTTTTTTTTCAGCTGATTGTATATAAATTATGAATTTTGTTTTAAGGTATAGTGTCGCTCTCACCTCCCGGTAGACGACGATTTCTAGGCACACCACACTCATTTTTCCAGAAAGACTTGTTTTTAGACCGCACTTCATGCTGCTCTAGTCTTTTACAAGAAGGCTTAGGGGCTAGCATGAAAGGGCTAAGAGAACCTTCAGTTTTCGGCATAGTTCTTAGGGGGGGGGGGGGGGGGGGGGGCGGCGGGGGGGGGGGGTCCCTTTTGTCTCGTTGTGGTTTCGCAATGAATGCCCCACCATGTTCTGGCCGTGCTTGGGCACTCTGCGACACACATAGCAGTTCACAACAGTCCATTGGTTGCAGCCCGGGAACAGAAAAATGGGCACTGAAGGGGGTAGGGATGTGCTGCTAATGCCTCTTTCCTGTTTGTGAAGACAATATAAATTAGAATCTGCAATAAAAAGTATGCTTTGTCACGATGTGACATCAGATAGGAAACAAAAATTCACCTCAGTTTTGGTATGGTAAATTTTTTTATGCTTCGCACTCAGAAGAATCGTGTTTGATAATTTTATATAGCTTAGTCCCACCACAACCCGGTAGAAAAAGGTTTCTAACCATCCCGTATGCTTGAGTGATGTTTTTTTTTGCAGCTGATATAGTAGTAAATATGGGAATTTTTTTTTAAGGGTAATGTCCCTCCACCTCTTCCGCGTAGACGACGATTTCTACCACCGCAGCATTTTTCGAGAAAGACCTTGTCTTTTAAGACGCCTTCTGCTGCTTGGATAGCTGCTATTACAAGAAGTCTAGGTGGCTAGTCATGAAAGCTATAGAGAACATTCATGTTTCGATAGTAGTCTTTTCTCAGACGTGTTCCAATGAAATGCCCGCACCAAAGGCTCTGGCCGGTGCTCTGGCGACCACTCTGTGCGAGCACACATATGCAGTTCAAACATTCATTGTTGCACCCCTGCGGAAGCCAGAATATGCGCCACTTGAAGGGGATTTTGACTGTCCTCAATTTCCGTCATTTCCTGTTTGTGAAGACGAATAATAGTAAATTAGAAACTGAGCATAAACAAGTATGCTTTGTGACGTATGTGGACATCAGATTAGGAAAACAAACGTAATTCACTCTCAAGTTGGAGAGATGTTTATAATTATTTTTATGTGCTTCGCACGTCAGAAGAATCGTGTTTGTGTAATTTTATATTTTTTCCTGCACCATCAACGACCGGTTGAAAGAGGTTTCTTCAACGATCCCGTTGCTTGGAGTGAAATTTTTTTTCAGTTCTGATTTATATAAAATACGAATTTTTTTTTAAAGTAATGTTCCCTCCACCTCCCGGGTAGACGACAGATTTCTACCAGATGGGGTTCCCCTCATTTTTTCAAGAGGAAAAAGTGGGAACGAGAACGACTTGTTTTTAGACGCTCCTTCTGCTGGCTAGTAGCTTTTACAAGAAGCGAGGGTGCTCAGCTGTGGTAGCTTAAGAGAACTTCAGTTTCCAAGTGTTCTTGTCCTCGACGTGGTTCCAATGAATGGCCGCGTCACCTATGCTCATGGCCGTGCTTCGGCCACTCCTGGCGATCAGCACATAGGCATGTTCCAAAACAATGTCATTTGGTGGCACCCCGGGAACAGAAAATGGGCCACTGAAGGGGATTTGGCGTGGCCTTAATCGCGTCTTCCTGGTTGTTTGTGAAGACTATAATATAAGTAATTAGAACTGAGGCCAGAAAAGTATGCTTTAGTCGCGTGTATGGTGACATCAGATAAGGAAACAAAAATTCACCTCAGGTGTGAGTATGTTAAATTATTTTGTTATGCTTCGCATCCAGAAGAATCGTAGTTTGTAATTTTTTATATTTTTGTCCCACCACAACCGCGGTGCAGATGAAAAGTTTTGAAGGTTTCTATCCATTCCGGGCGGGGGTTGCTTGAGTGGATTCTGTTTTTTCAGCTGACTATATACAGATAAGAATATTTTTTTAAGTAATAGTCCCTCCACCTCACCGGTTAGACGAAAAAGACGATTTCTACCGCCGCATCATTATTTCGAGAAAGACTTGTTTTTTAGACCGCCTTCTGCCTGCTATAGTGCATTGTACAAGAAGCTAGGGGCTAGTGAGCTTGAAAGCTAAGCAGAACCTCAGTTTGTCCATAGTTCTTGATTCTCGGACGTGTTCCAATTGAATTGCCCCACCTATGCTCCGGCCCTAGTGCTTGAGACGCACCTCTGCGGACACACAGAGCAGTTCTAAACATTTCATTTGTCGCTCCCGCGGGAATCCGCAAATATGAGTGCACTGAAGGGGATTTGGCTGCCATAATCCGTCCTTTCCTGTTTGGTGAAGACTATAATATATACATTGGAGAACTGAGCAAAAAAAGTATGCTTTTGAGCGTATGTGAGCATACAGATAGGGTAACAAAGACATTCACTCTCCCAGTTGGTGGTATGTTATAATTATTTTTATGCTTGCGCACCGTCAGAAGAATCGTGTTTGTAAATTTATTTTATATTTTGTCCCACCACAACCCGGTAGGAAAAAGGTTTCTACGCAATACCCGTTGGCTTGGAGTGAAATTTTTTTATTCAGCAGGATATAGATAAATTAGGAATTTTTTTTTACGTAATTCGCCTGCTGCCACCTCCTCCGGTAGACGACGATTTCTACCGACCCTCGGATTTTTCGAGAGAAAGGCTTTGTTTTTTAGAGCATCGCCTTCTGCTGCTGATGAGGCTTTTGACATGATGCTAGTGGGGGCTAGCTTGGAAGCTAAGAGAAGGTTTTTTCTTTTTTCTTCAGTTTCGCATAGTTCTTTCGCTGCGACGTGTTCCAATGAATGCCCCACCATTGCTCGAGGCCCGGTGCTTGCGTGCACACGTTTGGGGGGCGGGGGGGGGGGGGGGGGCTGGCGACACACATAGCAGTTCAGAACATTCCATGGTTCGCACCCGCGGAACAGGAAGAATGGGCACTGAAGGAGGATTTGCTGGCCTAATCCGTCTTTCCTGTTTGGATGAAATGACATTAATATAGAATTAGGTAAACTGAGCAAAAAAGTATCGGCTTTGGTCACGTATTGGGAGCATCAGATAGGAAACAAACATTCACCTCCAGTTGTGGTATGTTAAATTTTTTTGTTTATGGCTTCGACGCATCGAGAAGAATGCGTGGTTTGTTAATTTTATATTATTTGTCACCACGCACAATCCCCCGGGAGAAAAAGGTTTCTATCGCATCGCCGTTTGCTTGAGTTGATTTTTTTTTTTCAGCTGATTTACGTATAAGAATAGAATTTTTTTTTAAGGTAATGGTCCCTCCAGCCATCGCCCCGGTAGAAACCGACGATTTCTACGCAGCTCATTTTCTTCGAGTGAAAGTACTTGGTTTTTAGACAGCCTTCTGCTGCCCATAGCTTTTACAAGAAGGCTAGGGGCCAGCATGAAGAGCTACGGAAACTTCAATTTTCCATAGTTTCTTTCTCTCGACGTGTTTCCAATGAAATGCCCCACCATAGCTCTGGCCGTGCTTGCGGCACGTCGGCGGCACCACATAGCAGTTCCAAACTTTCATTGTTTGTCGCATCCGCCGGGAACAGAGAAATGGGCACTGAAGAGGGATTTGCTGCCTAATCCGGTACTTTCCTGATTGTGTGTAGACAATAATTTATAAATCTTAGAACGGAGTGCAAAAAAATGTATAGCTTTGTCACTGTATGTGGACATCAGATAGGAAAGCAGAACATTTCACCCCAGTTGTAGGTATGTTACATTATTTTTAATGCTTCGACGCTCAGAAGAGTCGTGTTTGTAATTATTATATTTGTGTCCCACCTTACAACCGCGGTAGAAAAAAGGTTCTCTAGCCATCGACCTGTGTGCTTGAGTGATTATTTTTTTGTTCAGGCTGATTTATATAATTACATGAATTTTTTTTTATTAGGTAAGGTGTCCCCTCCACCTCCCGTGTAACGACGATTTGCTACCGACCTCATTTTTCGAGAAAGTGACTTGCTTTTTAGACGCCTTCTTGCTAAGCTATATGGGCTTTTACAAGTAGGCTAGGGGCTAGGCTTGAAAGCTAAAGAGAACCTGCATTTCCATAATTCTTATGTCTCGACGTGTCCCCAATGAATGCCCCACCATGCTCGCCGGGCAGTGCTTGCGCAACTGGGATCATGCGACACACATAGGGAGTCAGTTCAAACATTCATTGCTGGCATCCCCCGAGACTCCGAAACATGGGCACTGAAGGGGATTTGCTGCGCTAATCCGGCCTTTCCTGTTTAGTGAAGAACAAGTAATATATAATTAGATAACTGAGCAGATAAAAGTATGCTTATGTCAGCGAATGTGTGACGATCTAGATAGTGAAACAAACATATCACCTCAGTTGAGTGAGTTATGTTAAATTTTTTTGATGGCTTCGCACCTTTAGGAAGAAACGAGGAAGACATCGTGTTTGTTATTTTATGTATTTTGTCGCAGGGGGGGGGGGGGGGGTGGGGGGGGGGGGGGGGGGGGGGGGGGGGGGGGGGGGGGGGGGGGGGAGGGGGGTGCGGAAAAACGGGCACTCGGGGGGGGGGGGGGGGGGGGGGGGGGGGGGGGGGGGGGGGGGGGGGGGGTAGGATAATAAAAAAAGGTTGTTTTGGTGGTGATGTAGATTAAAAGGGGAGTGGGAGGTAAATGTTGGGGTGATAGTGAGGGTGGTTTTTTGATTAGGTAGTGGGGCTGCTGCTGGCCGGGAAAGAATACGACAAGGGTGTAGCAGTGGTCATTATTTCGATGGGTGGAAAGTGCTTGTAGGGTTGTTGTGTAGACTCCTATAGGTGCTGCTATAAGCTTTTATCCAAGGATGCTAGGGGCTAGCTTGGAAGGCTAAGAGAACTTCAGTTATCCAGAGTTTCTTTCCTCGATCGTGTTCCATTGAATGCCTCACCATTGCTCAGGCCGTGCGCTTGCTGCACTCTGCGACACACGCTAGCATTTACAAACATTCATGTCTTGCAGCCCCGGGAAGCAGAGAAATGGGCACTGAAGGGGATTTTGCTGCCTAATCCGTCTTTCCTGTTTGTGAAGACAAAAGTAATATAAATTAGAACATGAGCCAACAAGTATGCTTTTGTCACGTATGTGACATCAGATAGGCAAACAATACATTCACGCCCAGTTTGTGGTATGAGTAAAATTATTTTTATGTCTGTCGCACGTCAGAAGAATCGTGGTTTGATAATTTTTATATTTTGTTCCCACCACAACCCGGTAGAAAAAGGTTTCTAACCGATCCCGTTTGCTTGTGTGAAGATTTTTTGTTCCAGCTGATTTATGATAAAGTAGAATTTTTTTTAGAGGTAATGTCCCTGCCTCACCCGCCGGGGTAGACGACAAATTTCCTACCAGCTCATTTTTCGAGTGTAGAAAGGAGACTTGCTTTTTTAGACGCCTTCTGCTCGTGCTATATAGCTTGTTACATGAAGGCTAGGGGCTCAGCATGAATGCTAAGGAGAACTTCCAGTGTTCCATAAGTTCTTTTCTCGAGTGTGTTTCCTAATACTTGCCCCACCATGCTGCTGGGCCGTGCTTGCGCACGTCTTCTGCGGCACACGATTAGCAGTTTCAAAGCATTTCATGTGTCGCAGCCGCGGGAACCAAGAAAGATGGGCACTGAAGGGAGATTTGCTGCCATAATCGCGTCTTTCCTGTTTTGTGAAGGGACAAGTAAGAATAAATTATAGAACGAGTGAGGTCAAAAAAGTATGGCTCTTGTCACGTATGTGGACACCAGAATAGAAACAGAACATGAGCACCTCTATGTGGTTTTGTGGTATGTACATTTATTTTTATGCTTCGACGCTCATGTGGGGGGGAAGAGGTCGTGGTTGGTAATTTTATATTTTGTCGCTCACCACAACCCGGTAAGAAAATAGGTTTCTAGGCCATCCCCGTTGGGCTTTGAGTGAAATTTTTTTTTCAGCTGATTTAATATATAAACTAGAATTTTTTTTAAGGTAATGTCCGGCCTGCCACCTCCCTCGTAGACGAACGCTTTCCTATCCGACCGTCAATTTTTCGAGAAAGGACTTGTTTTTTAGACGCCTTCTAGCTGCTCTAGCTTTTTACACGATTCTAGGGGGCTTGCTTGAAAGCTAAGAGAACTTCAGTTTCAGTAGTTCTTTCTCGATGTGTTCCAATGAATGCCCCACCATGTTCTGGCCGTGCTTGGGCACTCTGCGACACACATAGCAGTTCACACATTCATTGTTGCAGCCCGGGAACAGAAAATGGGCACTGAAGGGGATTTGCTGCCTAATCCGTCTTTCCTGTTTGTGAAGACAATAATATAAATTAGAACTAAGCAAAAAGTATGCTTTGTCACGAATGTGACATCAGATAGGAAACAAAAATTCACCTCAGTTGTGGTATGTTAAATTTTGTTATGCTTCGCACTCAGAAGAATCGTGTATGTAATTTTATATTTTGTCCCACCACAACCCGGTAGAAAAAGGTTTCTACCATCTCGTTTCTTGAGTGAAAATTTTTTTTCAGCTGATATATATAAATAGAATTTTTTTTAAGGTAATGTCCCTCCACCTCCCGGTAGACGACGATTTCTACCACCTCATTTTTCGAGAAAGACATGTTTTTAGACGCCTTCTGCTGCTATAGCTATTACAAGAAGCTAGGGGCTAGCATGAAAGCTAAGAGAACTTCAGTTTCCATAGTTCTTTCTCGACGTGTTCAAATGAATGCCCCACCATGCTCTGGCCGTGCTTGCGCACTCTGCGACACACATAGCAGTTCAAACATTCATTGTTGCACCCCGGGAACAGAAAATGGGCACTGAAGGGGATTTGCTGCCTAATCCGTCTTTCCTGTTTGTGAAGACAATAATATAAATTAGAACTGAGCAAAAAAGTATGCTTTGTCACGTATGTGACATCAGATAGGAAAGAAAAATTCACCTCAGTTGTGGAATGTTAAAAATTGTTATGCTTAGCACTCAGAAGAATCGTGTTTGTAATTTTATATTTTGTCCCACCACAACCCGGTAGAAAAAGGTTTCTACCATCCCGTTGCTTGAGTGAAAAATTTTTTTCAGCTGATATATATAAATAGAATTTTTTTTAAAGTAATGTCCCTCCACCTCCCCCTAGACGACGATCTCTACCACCTCATTTTTCGAGAAAGAATCTTTTTTAGACGACTTCTGCTGCTATAGCTCTTACAAGAAGCTAGGGGCTAGCATGAAAGCTAAGAGACTTTCAGTTTCAATAGTTCTTTCTCGACGTGTTCCAATGAATGCCCCACCATGCTCTGGCCGTGCTTGCGCACTCTGCGACACACATAGCAGTTCAAACATTCATTGTTGCACCCCGGGAACAGAAAATGGTCACTGAAGGGGATTTGCTGCCTAATCCGTCTTTCCTGTTTGTGAAGACAATAATATAAATTAGAACTGAGTAAAAAAGTATGCTTTGTCACGTATGTGACATCAGATAGGAAACAAACATTCACCTCAGTTGTGATATGTTAAATTATTTTTATGCTTCGACCTCAGAAGAATCGTGTTTGTAATTTTATATTTTCTCCCACCACAACCCGGTAGAAAGAGGTTTCTACCATCCCGTTGCTTGAGTGAAAATTTTTTTTCAGCTGATTTATATAAATAGAATTTTTTTTTAAGTTATGTTCCTCCACCTCCCGGTAGACGACGATTTCTACCACCTCATTTTTCGAGAAAGACTTGTTTTTAGACGCCTTCTGCTGCTATAGCTTTTACAAGAAGCTAGGGGCTAGCATGAAAGCTAAGAGAACTTTAGTTTCCGTAGTTCTTTCTGGACGTGTTCCAATGAATGCCCCACCATGTTCTGGCCGTGCTTGCGCACTCTGCGACACACATAGCAGTTCACACATTCATTGTTGCAGCCCGGGAACAGAAAATGGGCACTGAAGGGGATTTACTGCCTAATCCGTCATTCCTGTTTGTGAAGACAATAATATAAATTAGAACTGAGCAAAAAAGTATGCTTTGTCACGTATGTGACATCAGATAGGAAAGAAAAATTCACCTCAGTTGTGGAATGTTAAAAATTGTTATGCTTAGCACTCAGAAGAATCGTGTTTGTAATTTTATATTTTGTCCCACCACAACCCGGTAGAAAAAGGTTTCTACCATCCCGTTGCTTGAGTGAAAAATTTTTTTCAGCTGATATATATAAATAGAATTTTTTTTAAAGTAATGTCCCTCCACCTCCCCCTAGACGACGATCTCTACCACCTCATTTTTCGAGAAAGAATCTTTTTTAGACGACTTCTGCTGCTATAGCTCTTACAAGAAGCTAGGGGCTAGCATGAAAGCTAAGAGACTTTCAGTTTCAATAGTTCTTTCTCGACGTGTTCCAATGAATGCCCCACCATGCTCTGGCCGTGCTTGCGCACTCTGCGACACACATAGCAGTTCAAACATTCATTGTTGCACCCCGGGAACAGAAAATGGTCACTGAAGGGGATTTGCTGCCTAATCCGTCTTTCCTGTTTGTGAAGACAATAATATAAATTAGAACTGAGCAAAAAAGTATGCTTTGTCACGTATGTGACATCAGATAGGAAACAAACATTCACCTCAGTTGTGATATGTTAAATTATTTTTATGCTTCGCACTCAGAAGAATCGTGTATGTAATTTTATATTTTGTCCCACCACAACCCGGTAGAAAAAGGTTTCTACCATCCCGTTGCTTGAGTGAAAATTTTTTTTCAGCTGATATATATATATAGAATTTTTTTTAAAGTAATGTCCCTCCACCTCCCGGTAGACGACGATTTCTACCACCTCATTTTTCGAGAAAGACTTGTTTTTAGACGCCTTCTGCTGCTATAGCTTTTACAAGAAGCTAGGGGCTAGCATGAAAGCTGAGAGAACTTCAGTTTCCATAGTTCTTTCTCGACGTGTTCCAATGAATGCCCCACCATGCTCTGGCCGTGCTTGCGCACTCTGCGACACACATAGCAGTTCAAACATACATTGTTGCACCCCGGGAACAGAAAATGGGCACTGAAGGGGATTTGCTGCCTAATCCGTCTTTCCTGTTTGTGAAGACAATAATATAAATTAGAACTGAGCAAAAAAGTATGCTTTGTCACGTATGTGACATCAGATAGGAAACAAAAATTCACCTGAGTTGTGATATGTTAAATTTTGTTATGCTTCGCACTCAGAAGAATCGTGTTTGTAATTTTATATTTTGTCCCACCACAACCCGGTAGAAAAAGGTTTCTACCATCTCCTTTCTTGAGTGAAAATTTTTTTTCAGCTAATATATATAAATAGAATTTTTTTTAATCTAATGTCCCTCCCCCTCCCGGTAGACGACGATTTCTACCACCTCATTTTTCGAGAAAGACATGTTTTTAGACGCCTTCTGCTGCTATAGCTTTTACAAGAAGCTAGGGGCTAGCATGAAAGCTAAGAGAACTTTAGTTTCCATAGTTCTTTCTGGACGTGTTCCAATGAATGCCCCACCATGTTCTGGCCGTGCTTGCGCACTCTGCGACACACATAGCAGTTCACACATTCATTGTTGCAGCCCGGGAACAGAAAATGGGCACTGAAGGGGATTTGCTGCCTAATCCGTCTTTCCTGTTTGTGAAGACAATAATATAAATTAGAACTGAGCAAAAAAGTATGCTTTGTCACGTATGTGACATCAGATAGGAAACAAACATTCACCTCAGTTGTGATATGTTAAATTTTGTTATGCTTCGCACTCAGAAGAATCGTGTTTGTAATTTTATATTTTGTCCCACCACAACCCGGTAGAAAAAGGTTTCTACCATCCCGTTGCTTGAGTGAAAATTTTTTTTCAGCTGATATATATAAATAGAATTTCTTTTAAAGTAATGTCCCTCCACCTCCCCCTAGACGACGATCTCTACCACCTCATTTTTCGAGAAAGACTCTTTTTTAGACGACTTCTGCTGCTATAGCTCTTACAAGAAGCTAGGGGCTAGCATGAAAGCTAAGAGAACTTCAGTTTCCATAGTTCTTTCTCGACGTGTTCCAATGAATGCCCCACCATGCTCTGGCCGTGCTTGCGCACTCTGCGACACACATAGCAGTTCAAACATTCATTGTCGCACCCCGGGAACAAAGAAATGGGCACTGAAGGGGATTTGCTGCCTAATCCGACTTTCCTGTTTGTGAAGACAATAATATAAATTAGAACTGAGCAAAAAAGTATGCTTTGTCACGTATGTGACATCGGATAGGAAACAAACATTCACCTCAGTTGTGGTATGTTAAATTATTTCTATGCTTCGCACCTCAGAAGAATCGTGTTTGTAATTTTATATTTTGTCCCACCACAACCCGGTAGAAAAAGGTTTCTACCATCCCGTTGCTTGAGTGAAAATTTTTTTTCAGCTGATTTATATAAATAGAATTTTTTTTTAAGTAATGTCCCTCCACCTCCCGGTAGACGACGATTTCTACCACCTCATTTTTCGAGAAAGACTTGTTTTTAGACGCCTTCTGCTGCTATAGCTTTTACAAGAAGCTAGGGGCTAGCATGAAAGCTAAGAGAACTTCAGTTTCCATAGTTCTTTCTCGACGTGTTCCAATGAATGCCCCACCATGCTCTGGCCGTGCTTGCGCACTCTGCGACACACATAGCAGTTCAAACATTCATTGTTGCACCCCGGGAACAGAGAAATGGGCACTGAAGGGGATTTGCTGCCTAATCCGACTTTCCTGTTTGTGAAGACAATAATATAAATTAGAACTGAGCAAAAAAGTATGCTTTGTCACGTATGTGACATCAGATAGGAAACAAACATTCACCTCAGTTGTGGTATGTTAAATTATTTTTATGCTTCGCACTCAGAAGAATCGTGTTTGTAATTTTATATTTTGTCCCACCACAACCCGGTAGAAAAAGGTTTCTACCATCCCGTTGCTTGAGTGAAAATTTTTTTTCAGCTGATATATATAAATAGAATTTTTTTTAAGGTAATGTCCCTCCACCTCCCGGTAGACGACGATTTCTACCACCTCATTTTTCGAGAAAGACTTGTTTTTAGACGCCTTCTGCTGCTATAGCTTTTACAAGAAGCTAGGGGCTAGCATGAAAGCTAAGAGAACTTCAGTTTCCATAGTTCTTTCTCGACGTGTTCCAATGAATGCCCCACCATGCTCTGGCCGTGCTTGCGCACTCTGCGACACACATAGCAGTTCAAACATTCATTGTTGCACAACGGGAACAGAAAATGGTCACTGAAGGGGATTTGCTGCCTCATCCGTCTTTCCTGTTTGTGAAGACAATAATATAAATTAGAACTGAGCAAAAAAGTATGCTTTGTCACGTATGTGACATCAGATAGGAAACAAAAATTCACCTCAGTTGTGGTATGTTAAATTTTGTTATGCTTCGCACTCAGAAGAATCGTGTTTGTAATTTTATATTTTGTCCCACCACAACCCGGTAGAAAAAGGTTTCTACCATCCCGTTGCTTGAGTGAAAATTTTTTTTCAGCTGATTTATATAAGTAGAATTTTTTTTAAGTAATGTCCCTCCACCTCCCGGTAGACGACGATTTCTACCACCTCATTTTTCGAGATAGACTCTTTTTTAGACGCCTTCTGCTGCTATAGCTTTTACAGGAAGCTAGGGGCTAGCATGAAAGCTAAGAGAACTTCAGTTTCCATAGTTCTTTCTCGACGTGTTCCAATGAATGCCCCACCATGCTCTGGCCGTGCTTGCGCACTCTGCGACACACATAGCAGTTCAAACATTCATTGTTGCACCCCGGGAACAGAAAATGGGCACTGAAGGGGATTTGCTGCCTAATCCGTCTTTCCTGTTTGTGAAGACAATAATATGAATTAGAACTGAGCAAAAAAGTATGCTTTGTCACGTATGTGACATCAGATAGGAAACAAAAATTCACCTCAGTTGTGGTATGTTAAATTTTGTTATGCTTCGCACTCAGAAGAATCGTGTTTGTAATTTTATATTTTTTCCCACCACAACCCGGTAGAAAAATGTTTCTACCATCTCGTTTCTTGAGTGAAAATTTTTTTTCAGCTGATATATATAAATAGAATTTTTTTTAAGGTAATGTCCCTCCACCTCCCGGTAGACGACGATTTCTACCACCTCATTTTTCGAGAAAGACTTGTTTTTAGACGCCTTCTGCTGCTATAGCTTTTACAAGAAGCTAGGGGCTAGCATGAAAGCTAAGAGAACTTTAGTTTCCATAGTTCTTTCTGGACGTGTTCCAATGAATGCCCCACCATGTTCTGGCCGTGCTTGCGCACTCTGCGACACACATAGCAGTTCACACATTCATTGTTGCAGCCCGGGAACAGAAAATGGGCACTGAAGGGGATTTACTGCCTAATCCGTCATTCCTGTTTGTGAAGACAATAATATAAATTAGAACTGAGCAAAAAAGTATGCTTTGTCACGTATGTGACATCAGATAGGAAACAAAAATTCACCTCAGTTGTGGTATGTTAAATTTTGTTATGCTTCGCACTCAGAAGAATCGTGTTTGTAATTTTATATTTTGTCCCACCACAACCCGGTAGAAAAAGGTTTCTACCATCCCGTTGCTTGAGTGAAAATTTTTTTTCAGCTGATTTATATAAATAGAATTTTTTTTTAAGTAATGTCCCTCCACCTCCCGGTAGACGACGATTTCTACCACCTCATTTTTCGAGAAAGACTTGTTTTTAGACGCCTTCTGCTGCTATAGCTTTTACAGGAAGCTAGGGGCTAGCATGAAAGCTAAGAGAACTTCAGTTTCCATAGTTCTTTCTCGACGTGTTCCAATGAATGCCCCACCATGCTCTGGCCGTGCTTGCGCACTCTGCGACACACATAGCAGTTCAAACATTCATTGTTGCACCCCGGGAACAGAAAATGGGCACTGAAGGGGATTTGCTGCCTAATCCGTCTTTCCTGTTTGTGAAGACAATAATATAAATTAGAACTGAGCAAAAAAGTATGCTTTGTCACGTATGTGACATCAGATAGGAAACAAAAATTCACCTCAGTTGTGATATGTTAAATTATTTTTATGCTTAGCATTCAGAAGAATCGTGTTTGTAATTTTATATTTTTTCCCACCACAACCCGGTAGAAAAAGGTTTCTACCATCCCGTTGCTTGAGTGAAAATTTTTTTTCAGCTGATATATATAAATAGAATTTTTTTTAAGTAATGTCCCTCCACCTCCCGGTAGACGACGATTTCTACCACCTCATTTTTCGAGAAAGACTTGTTTTTAGACGCCTTCTGCTGCTATAGCTTTTACAAGAAGCTAGGGGCTAGCATGAAAGCTGAGAGAACTTCAGTTTCCATAGTTCTTTCTCGACGTGTTCCAATGAATGCCCCACCATGTTCTGGCCGTGCTTGCGCACTCTGCGACACACATAGCAGTTCACACATTCATTGTTGCAGCCCGGGAACAGAAAATGGGCACTGAAGGGGATTTGCTGCCTAATCCGTCTTTCCTGTTTGTGAAGACAATAATATAAATTAGAACTGAGCAAAAAAGTATGCTTTGTCACGTATGTGACATCAGATAGGAAACAAAAATTCACCTCAGTTGTGGTATGTTAAATTTTGTTATGCTTCGCACTCAGAAGAATCGTGTTTGTAATTTTATATTTTGTCCCACCACAACCCGGTAGAAAAAGGTTTCTACCATCTCGTTTCTTGAGTGAAAATTTTTTTTCAGCTGATATATATAAATAGAATTTTTTTTAAGGTAATGTCCCTCCACCTCCCGGTAGACGACGATTTCTACCACCTCATTTTTCGAGAAAGACATGTTTTTAGACGCCTTCTGCTGCTATAGCTTTTACAAGAAGCTAGGGGCTAGCATGAAAGCTAAGAGAACTTCAGTTTCCATAGTTCTTTCTCGACGTGTTCCAATGAATGCCCCACCATGCTCTGGCCGTGCTTGCGCACTCTGCGACACACATAGCAGTTCAAACATTCATTGTTGCAGCCCGGGAACAGAAAATGGGCACTGAAGGGGATTTGCTGCCTAATCCGTCTTTCCTGTTTGTGAAGACAATAATATAAATTAGAACTGAGCAAAAAAGTATGCTTTGTCACGTATGTGACATCAGATAGGAAACAAACATTCACCTCAGTTGTGATATGTTAAATTTTGTTATGCTTCGCACTCAGAAGAATCGTGTTTGTAATTTTATATTTTGTCCCACCACAACCCGGTAGAAAAAGGTTTCTACCATCCCGTTGCTTGAGTGAAAATTTTTTTTCAGCTGATATATATAAATAGAATTTTTTTTAAAGTAATGTCCCTCCACCTCCCCCTAGACGACGATCTCTACCACCTCATTTTTCGAGAAAGACTCTTTTTTAGACGACTTCTGCTGCTATAGCTCTTACAAGAAGCTAGGGGCTAGCATGAAAGCTAAGAGAACTTCAGTTTCCATAGTTCTTTCTCGACGTGTTCCAATGAATGCCCCACCATGCTCTGGCCGTGCTTGCGCACTCTGCGACACACATAGCAGTTCAAACATTCATTGTCGCACCCCGGGAACAGAAAATGGGCACTGAAGGGGATTTGCTGCCTAATCCGTCTTTCCTGTTTGTGAAGACAATAATATAAATTAGAACTGAGCAAAAAAGTATGCTTTGTCACGTATGTGACATCAGATAGGAAACAAACATTCACCTCAGTTGTGGTATGTTAAATTATTTTTATGCTTCGACCTCAGAAGAATCGTGTTTGTAATTTTATATTTTGTCCCACCACAACCCGGTAGAAAAAGGTTTCTACCATCCCGTTGCTTGAGTGAAAATTTTTTTTCAGCTGATATATATAAATAGAATTTTTTTTAAGGTAATGTCCCTCCACCTCCCGGTAGACGACGATTTCTACCACCTCATTTTTCGAGAAAGACATGTTTTTAGACGCCTTCTGCTGCTATAGCTTTTACAAGAAGCTAGGGGCTAGCATGAAAGCTAAGAGAACTTCAGTTTCCATAGTTCTTTCTCGACGTGTTCCAATGAATGCCCCACCATGCTCTGGCCGTGCTTGCGCACTCTGCGACACACATAGCAGTTCAAACATTCATTGTTGCACCCCGGGAACAGAAAATGGGCACTGAAGGGGATTTGCTGCCTAATCCGACTTTCCTGTTTGTGAAGACAATAATATAAATTAGAACTGAGCAAAAAAGTATGCTTTGTCACGTATGTGACATCAGATAGGAAACAAACATTCACCTCAGTTGTGGTATGTTAAATTATTTTTATGCTTCGACCTCAGAAGAATCGTGTTTGTAATTTTATATTTTGTCCCACCACAACCCGGTAGAAAAAGGTTTCTACCATCTCGTTGCTTGAGTGAAATTTTTTTTCAGCTGATATATATAAATAGAATTTTTTTTAAGGTAATGTCCCTCCACCTCCCGGTAGACGACGATTTCTACCACCTCATTTTTCGAGAAAGACTTGTTTTTAGACGCCTTCTGCTGCTATAGCTTTTACAAGAAGCTAGGGGCTAGCATGAAAGCTAAGAGAACTTCAGTTTCCATAGTTCTTTCTCGACGTGTTCCAATGAATGCCCCACCATGCTCTGGCCGTGCTTGCGCACTCTGCGACACACATAGCAGTTCAAACATTCATTGTTGCACCCCGGGAACAGAAAATGGGCACTGAAGGGGATTTGCTGCCTAATCCGTCTTTCCTGTTTGTGAAGACAATAATATAAATTAGAACTGAGCAAAAAAGTATGCTTTGTCACGTATGTGACATCAGATAGGAAACAAACATTCACCTCAGTTGTGGTATGTTAAATTATTTTTATGCTTCGACCTCAGAAGAATCGTGTTTGTAATTTTATATTTTGTCCCACCACAACCCGGTAGAAAAAGGTTTCTACCATCCCGTTGCTTGAGTGAAAATTTTTTTTCAGCTGATATATATAAATAGAATTTTTTTTTAAGTAATGTCCCTCCACCTCCCGGTAGACGACGATTTCTACCACCTCATTTTTCGAGAAAGACTTGTTTTTAGACGCCTTCTGCTGCTATAGCTTTTACAAGAAGCTAGGGGCTAGCATGAAAGCTAAGAGAACTTCAGTTTCCATAGTTCTTTCTCGACGTGTTCCAATGAATGCCCCACCATGCTCTGGCCGTGCTTGCGCACTCTGCGACACACATAGCAGTTCAAACATTCATTGTCGCACCCCGGGAACAAAGAAATGGGCACTGAAGGGGATTTGCTGCCTAATCCGACTTTCCTGTTTGTGAAGACAATAATATAAATTAGAACTGAGCAAAAAAGTATGCTTTGTCACGTATGTGACATCAGATAGGAAACAAACATTCACCTCAGTTGTGGTATGTTAAATTATTTTTATGCTTCGACCTCAGAAGAATCGTGTTTGTAATTTTATATTTTGTCCCACCACAACCCGGTAGAAAAAGGTTTCTACCATCCCGTTGCTTGAGTGAAAATTTTTTTTCAGCTGATTTATATAAATAGAATTTTTTTTTAAGTAATGTCCCTCCACCTCCCGGTAGACGACGATTTCTACCACCTCATTTTTCGAGAAAGACTTGTTTTTAGACGCCTTCTGCTGCTATAGCTTTTACAAGAAGCTAGGGGCTAGCATGAAAGCTAAGAGAACTTCAGTTTCCATAGTTCTTTCTCGACGTGTTCCAATGAATGCCCCACCATGCTCTGGCCGTGCTTGCGCACTCTGCGACACACATAGCAGTTCAAACATTCATTGTTGCACCCCGGGAACAGAAAATGGGCACTGAAGGGGATTTGCTGCCTAATCCGTCTTTCCTGTTTGTGAAGACAATAATATAAATTAGAACTGAGCAAAAAAGTATGCTTTGTCACGTATGTGACATCAGATAAGAAACAAACATTCACCTCAGTTGTGGTATGTTAAATTATTTTTATGCTTCGACCTCAGAAGAATCGTGTTTGTAATTTTATATTTTGTCCCACCACAACCCGGTAGAAAAAGGTTTCTACCATCTCGTTTCTTGAGTGAAATTTTTTTTTCTGCTGATATATATAAATAGAATTTTTTTTAAGGTAATGTCCCTCCACCTCCCGGTAGACGACGATTTCTACCACCTCATTTTTCGAGAAAGACATGTTTTTAGACGCCTTCTGCTGCTATAGCTTTTACAAGAAGCTAGGGGCTAGCATGAAAGCTAAGAGAACTTCAGTTTCCATAGTTCTTTCTCGACGTGTTCCAATGAATGCCCCACCATGCTCTGGCCGTGCTTGCGCGCTCTGCGACACACATAGCAGTTCAAACATTCATTGTTGCACAACGGGAACAGAAAATGGGCACTGAAGGGGATTTGCTGCCTAATCCGTCTTTCCTGTTTGTGAAGACAATAATATAAATTAGAACTGAGCAAAAAAGTATGCTTTGTCACGTATGTGACATCAGATAGGAAACAAACATTCACCTCAGTTGTGATATGTTAAATTATTTTTATGCTTCGACCTCAGAAGAATCGTGTTTGTAATTTTATATTTTCTCCCACCACAACCCGGTAGAAAGAGGTTTCTACCATCCCGTTGCTTGAGTGAAAATTTTTTTTCAGCTGATTTATATAAATAGAATTTTTTTTTAAGTAATGTCCCTCCACCTCCCGGTAGACGACGATTTCTACCACCTCATTTTTCGAGAAAGACTTGTTTTTAGACGCCTTCTGCTGCTATAGCTTTTACAAGAAGCTAGGGGCTAGCATGAAAGCTAAGAGAACTTCAGTTTCCATAGTTCTTTCTCGACGTGTTCCAATGAATGCCCCACCATGCTCTGGCCGTGCTTGCGCACTCTGCGACACACATAGCAGTTCAAACATTCATTGTTGCACCCCGGGAACAGAAAATGGGCACTGAAGGGGATTTGCTGCCTAATCCGTCTTTCCTGTTTGTGAAGACAATAATATAAATTAGAACTGAGCAAAAAAGTATGCTTTGTCAGGTATGTGACATCAGATAGGAAACAAGAATTCACCTCAGTTGTGGTATGTTAAATTTTTTTATGCTTCGCACTCAGAAGAATCGTGTTTGTAATTTTATATTTTGTCCCACCACAACCCGGTAGAAAAAGGTTTCTACCATCCCGTTGCTTGAGTATTAAAATTTTTTCAACTGATATATATAAATAGAATTTTTTTTAAGGTAATGTCCCTCCACCTCCCGGTAGACGACGATTTCTACCACCTCATTTTTCAAGAAAGACTTGTTTTTAGACTCCTTCTGCTGCTATAGCTTTTACAAGAAGCTAGGGGCAAGCATGAAAGCTAAGAGAACTTCAGTTTCCATAGTTCTTTCTCGAGGTGTTCCAATGAATGCCCCACCATGCTCTGGCCGTGCTTGCGCACTCTGCGACACACATAGCAGTTCAAACATTCATTGTTGCACCCCGGGAACAGAAAATGGGCACTGAAGGGGATTTGCTGCCTAATCCGTCTTTCCTGTTTGTGAAGACAATAATATAAATTAGAACTGAGCAAAAAAGTATGCTTTGTCACGTATGTGACATCAGATAGGAATCAAAAGTTCACCTCAGTTGTGGTATGTTAAATTATTGTTATGCTTCGCGCTCAGAAGAATCGTGTTTGTAATTTTATATTTTGTCCCACCACAACCCGGTAGAAAAAGGTTTCTACCATCCCGTTGCTTGAGTGAAAATTTTTTTTCAGCTGATATATATAAATAGAATTTTTTTTAAGGTAATGTACCTCCACCTCCCAGTAGACGACGATTTCTACCACCTCATTTTTCAAGAAAGACTTGTTTTTAGACTCCTTCTGCTGCTATAGCTTTTACAAGAAGCTAGGGGCTAGCATGAAAGCTAAGAGAACTTCAGTTTCCATAGTTCTTTCTCGACGTGTTCCAATGAATGCCCCACCATGCTCTGGCCGTGCTTGCGCACTCTGCGACACACATAGCAGTTCAAACATTCATTGTTGCACCCCGGGAACAGAAAATGGGCGCTGAAGGGGATTTGCTGCCTAATCCGTCTTTCCTGTTTGTGAAGACAATAATATAAATTAGAACTGAGCTAAAAAGTATGCTTTGTCACGTATGTGACATCAGATAGGAAACAAACATTCACCTCAGTTGTGGTATGTTAAATTATTTTTATGCTTCGACCTCAGAAGAATCGTGTTTGTAATTTTATATTTTGTCCCACCACAACCCGGTAGAAAAAGGTTTCTACCATCCCATTGCTTGAGTGAAAAATTTTTTTCAGCTGATTTATATAAATAGAAATTTTTTTTAAGGTAATGTCCCTCCACCTCCCGGTAGACGACGATTTCTACCACCTCATTTTTCGAGAAAGACTTGTTTTTAGACGCCTTCTGCTGCTATAGCTTTTACAAGAAGCTAGGGGCTAGCATGAAAGCTAAGAGAACTTCAGTTTCCATAGTTCTTTCTCGACGTGTTCCAATGAATGCCCCACCATGCTCTGGCCGTGCTTGCGCACTCTGCGACACACATAGCAGTTCAAACATTCATTGTTGCACCCCGGGAACAGAAAATGGGCACTGAAGGGGATTTGCTGCCTAATACGTCTTTCCTGTATTTGAAGACAATAATATAAATTAGAACTGAGCAAAAAAGTATGCTTTGTCACGTATGTGACATCAGATAGGAAACAAAAATTCACCTCAGTTGTGGTATGTTAAATTTTGTTATGCTTCGCACTCAGAAGAATCGTGTTTGTAATTTTATATTTTGTCCCACCACAACCAGGTAGAAAAAGGTTTCTACCATCCCGTTGCTTGAGTGAAAAATTTTTTTCAGCTGATATATATAAATAGAAATTTTTTTTAAGGTAATGTCCCTCCACCTCCCGGTAGACGACGATTTCTACCACCTCATTTTTCAAGAAAGACTTGTTTTTAGACTCCTTCTGCTGCTATAGCTTTTACAAGAAGCTAGGGGCTAGCATGAAAGCTAAGAGAACTTCAGTTTCCATAGTTCTTTCTCGACGTGTTCCAATGAATGCCCCACCATGCTCTGGCCGTGCTTGCGCACTCTGCGACACACATAGCAGTTCAAACATTCATTGTTGCACCCCGGGAACAGAAAATGGGCACTGAAGGGGATTTGCTGCCTAATCCGTCTTTCCTGTTTGTGAAGACAATAATATAAATTAGAACTGAGCAAAAAAGTATGCTTTGTCACGTATGTGACATCAGATAGGAAACAGAAATTCACCTCAGTTGTGGTATGTTACATTTTTTTATGCTTCGCGCTCAGAAGAGTCGTGTTTGAAATTTTATATTTTGTCCCACCACAACCCGGTAGAAAAAGGTTTCTACCATCCCGTTGCTTGAGTGATTTTTTTTTCAGCTGATATATATAAATAGAATTTTTTTTAAGGTAATGTCCCTCCACCTCCCGGTAGACGACGATTTCTACCACCTCATTTTTCGAGAAAGACTTGTTTTTAGACGCCTTCTGCTGCTATAGCTTTTACAAGAAGCTAGGGGCTAGCATGAAAGCTAAGAGAACTTCAGTTTCCATAGTTCTTTCTCGACGTGTTCCAATGAATGCCCCACCATGCTCTGGCCGTGCTTGCGCACTCTGCGACACACATAGCAGTTCAAACATTCATTGTTGCACCCCGGGAACAGAAAATGGGCACTGAAGGGGATTTGCTGCCTAATACGTCTTTCATGTTTGTGAAGACATAATTATAAATTAGAACTGAGCAAAAAAGTACGCTTTGTCACGTATGTGACATCAGATAGGAATCAAAAGTTCACCTCAGTTGTGGTATGTTAAATTTTGTTATGCTTCGCACTCAGAAGAATCGTGTTTGTAATTTTATATTTTGTCCCACCACAACCCGGTAGAAAAAGGTTTCTACCATCCCGTTGCTTAATGAAAAAAATTTTTCAACTGATATATGTAAATAGAATTTTTTTTAAGGTAATGTCCCTCCACCTCCCAGTAGACGAATATTTCTACCACCTCATTTCTCAAGAAAGACTTGTTTTTAGACTCCTTCTGCTGCTATAGCTTTTACAAGAAGTTAGGGGCTAGCATTAAAGCTAAGAGAACCTCAGTTTCCATAGTTCTTTCTCGACGTGTACCAATGAATGCCCCACAATGCTCCGGCCGTGCTTGCGCACTCTGCGACACACATAGCAGTTCAAACATTCATTGTTGCACCCCGGGAACAGAAAATGGGCACTGAAGGGGATTTGCTGCCTAATCCGTCTTTCCTGTTTGTGAAGACAATAATATAAATTAGAACTGAGCAAAAAAGTATGCTTTGTCACGTATGTGACATCAGATAGGAAACAAAAATTCACTTCAGTTGTGGTATGTTAAATTTTTTTATGCTTCGCACTCAGAAGAATCGTGTTTTTAATTTTATATTTTTTCCCACCACAACCCTGTAGAAAAGGTTTCTACCATCCCGTTGCTTGAGTGATTTTTTTTTCAGCTGATATATATAAATAGAATTTTTTTTAAGGTAATGTCCCTCCACCTCCCGGTAGACGACAATTTCTACCACCTCATTTTTCAAGAAAGACTTGTTTTTAGACTCCTTCTGCTGCTATAGCTTTTACAAGAAGCTAGGGGCAAGCATGAAAGCTAAGAGAACTTCAGTTTCGATAGTTCTTTCTCGACGCGTTCCAATGAATGCCCCACCATGCTCTGGCCGTGCTTGCGCACTCTGCCACACACATAGCAGTTCAAACATTCATGATTGCATCCCGGGAACAGAAAATGGGCACTGAAGGGGATTTGCTGCCTAAAACGTCTTTCATGTTTGTGAAGACATAATTATAAATTAGAACTTAGCAAAAAAGTACGCTTTGTCACGTATGTGACATCAGATAGGAATCAAAAGTTCACCTCAGTTGTGGTATGTTAAATTTTGTTATGCTTCGCACTCAGAAGAATCGTGTTTGTAATTTTATATTTTGTCCCACCACAACCCGGTAGAAAAAGGTTTCTACCATCCCGTTGCTTAATGAAAAAAATTTTTCAACTGATATATGTAAATAGAATTTTTTTTAAGGTAATGTCCCTCCACCTCCCAGTAGACGAATATTTCTACCACCTCATTTCTCAAGAAAGACTTGTTTTTAGACTCCTTCTGCTGCTATAGCTTTTACAAGAAGTTAGGGGCTAGCATTAAAGCTAAGAGAACCTCAGTTTCCATAGTTCTTTCTCGACGTGTACCAATGAATGCCCCACAATGCTCCGGCCGTGCTTGCGCACTCTGCGACACACATAGCAGTTCAAACATAAATTGTTGCACCACGGGAACAGAAAATGGGCACTGAAGGGGATTTTCTGCCTAATACGTCTTTCATGTTTGTGAAGACATAATTATAAATTAGAACTGAGCAAAAAAGTACGCTTTGTCACGTATGTGACATCAGATAGGAATCAAAAGTTCACCTCAGTTGTGGTATGTTAAATTTTGTTATGCTTCGCACTGAGAAGAATCGTGTTTGTAATTTTATATTTTGTCCCACCACAACCCGGTAGAAAAAGGTTTCTACCATCCCGTTGATTAGTGAAAAAAATTTTTCTACTGATATATGTAAATAGAATTTTTTTTAAGGTAATGTCCCTCCACCTCCCAGTAGACGACAATTTCTACCACCTCATTTCTCAAGAAAGACTTGTTTTTAGACTCCTTCTGCTGCTATAGCTTTTACAAGAAGTTAGGGGCTAGCATGAAAGCTAAGAGAACCTCAGTTTCCATAGTTCTTTCTGGACGTGTTCCAATGAATGCCCCACCATGCTCAGGCCGTGCTTGCGCACTCTGCCACACACATAGCAGTTCAAACATTCATTGTTGCACCCCGGGGAACAGAAAATGGGCACTAAAGGGGATTTGCTGCCTAATCCGCCTTTCCTGTTTGTGAAGACAATAATATAAATAAAAACTGAGCAGAAAAGTATCCTTTTTCACGTATGTGACATCAGATAGGAAACAAAAATTCACTTCAGTTGTGGTATGTTAAATTTTTTTATGCTTCGCACTCAGAAGAATCGTGTTTGTAATTTTATATTTTTTCCCACCACAACCCGGTAGAAAAAGGTTTCTACCATCCCGTTGCTTGAGTGATTTTTTTTTCAGCTGATATATATAAATAGAATTTTTTTTTAAGGTAATGTCCCTCCACCTTCCGGTAGACGACAATTTCTACCATCTCATTTTTCAAGAAAGACTTGTTTTTAGACTCCTTTTGCTGCTATAGCTTTTACAAGAAGCTAGGGGCTAGCTTGGAAGCTAAGAGAACTTCAGTTTCCATAGTTCTTTCTCGACGTGTTCCAATGAATGCCCCACCATGCTAAGGCCGTGCTTCTGCACTCTGCGACACACATAGCAGTTCAAACATTCATTGTTGCACCCCGGGAACAGAAAATGGGCACTGAAGGGGATTTGCTGCCTAATCCGTCTTTCCTGTTTGTGAAGACAATAATATAAATTAGAACTGAGCAAAAAAGTATGCTTTGTCAAGTATGTGACATCAGATAGGAAACAAACATTCACCTCAGTTGTGGTATGCTAAATTATTTTTATGCTTCGACCTTAGAAGAATCGTGTTTGTAATTTTATATTTTGTCCCACCACAACCCGGTAGAAAAAGGTTTCTACCATCCCGTTGCTTGAGTGAATTATTTTTCAGCTGATATATATAAATAGAATTTTTTTAAGGTAATGTCCCTCCACCTCCCGGTAGACGACGATTTCTACCACCTCATTTTTCGAGAAAGACTTGTTTTTAGACTTCTTCTGCTGCTATAGCTTTTACAAGAAGCTAGGGGCTAGCATGAAAGCTAAGAGAACTTCAGTTTCCATAGTTCTTTCTCGACGTTTTCCAATGAATGCCCCACCATGCTCTGGCCGTGCTTGCGCACTCTGCGACACACATAGCAGTTCAAACATTCATTGTTGCACCCCGGGAACAGAAAATGGGCACTGAAGGAGATTACTGCCTAATCCGTCTTTCCTGTTTGTGAAGACAATAATATAAATTAGAACTGAGCAAAAAAGTATGCTTTGTCATGTATGTGACATCAGATAGGAAACAAAAATTCACCTCAGTTGTGGAATGTTAAATTTTCTTATACTTCGCACTCAGAAGAATCGTGTTTGTAATTTTATATTTTGTCCCACCACAACCCGGTAGAAAAAGGTTTCTACCATCCCGTTGCTTGAGTGAAAAAAAAATTTCTGCTGATTTATATAAATAGAATTTTTTTTTAAGTAATGTCCCTCCACCTCCCGGTAGACGACGATTTCTACCACCTCATTTTTCGAGAAAGACTCTTTTTTATACGCCTTCTGCTGCTATAGCTCTTACAAGAAGCTAGGGGCTAGCATGAAAGCTAAGAGACCTTCACTTTCCATAGTTCTTTCTCGACGTGTTCCAATGAATGCCCCACCATGCTCTGGCCGTGCTTGCGCACTCTGCGACACACATAGCAGTTCAAACATTCATTGTTGCTCCCCGGGAACAGAAAATGGGCACTGAAGGGGATTTGCTGCCTAATCCGTCTTTCCTGTTTGGGAAGACAATAATATAAATAAGAACTGAGCAAAAAAGTATGCTTTGTCACGTATGTGACATCAGATAAGAAACAAACATTCACCTCAGTTGTGGTATGTTAAATTATTTTTATGCTTCGACCTCAGAAGAATCGTGTTTGTAATTTTATATTTTTTCCCACCACAACCCTGTAGAAAAAGGTTTCTACCATCCCGTTGCTTGAGTGATTTTTTTTTCAGCTGATATATATAAATAGAATTTTTTTTAAGGTAATGTCCCTCCTCCTCCCGGTAGACGACAATTTCTACCACCTCATTTTTCAAGAAAGACTTGTTTTTAGACTCCTTCTGCTGCTATAGCTTTTACAAGAAGCTAGGGGCAAGCATGAAAGCTAAGAGAACTTCAGTTTCCATAGTTCTTTCTCGAGGTGTTCCAATGAATGCCCCACCATGCTCTGGCCGTGCTTGCGCACTCTGCGGCACACATAGCAGTTCAAACATTCATTGTTGCACCGCGGGAACAGAAAATGGGCACTAAAGTGGATTTGCTGCCTAATACGTATTTCATGTTTGTGAAGACATAATTATAAATTAGAACTGAGCAAAAAAGTACGCTTTGTAACGTATGTGACATCAGATAGGAATCAAAAGTTCACCTCAGTTGTGGTATGTTAAATTTTGTTATGCTTCGCACTCAGAAGAGTCGTGTTTGTAATTTTATATTTTGTCCCACCACAACCCGGTAGAAAAAGGTTTCTACCATCCCGTTGCTTAGTGAAAAATTTTTTTCAACTGATATATGTAAATAGAATTTTTTTTAAGGTAATGTCCCTCCACCTCCCAGTAGACGACAATCTCTACCACCTCATTTTTCAAGAAAGACTTGTTTTTAGACTCCTTCTGCTGCTATAGCTTTTACAAGAAGCTAGGGGCTAGCATGAAAGCTAAGAGAACCTCAGTTTCCATAGTTCTTTCTCGACGTGTTCCAATGAATGCCCCACCATGCTCTGGCCGTGCTTCTGCACTCTGCGACACACATAGCAGTTCAAACATTCATTGTTGCACCCCGGGAACAGAAAATGGGCACTGAAGGGGATTTGCTGCCTAATCCGTCTTTCCTGTTTGTGAAGACAATAATATAAATTAGAACTGAGCAAAAAAGTATGCTTTGTCACGTATGTGACATCAGATAGGAAACAAAAATTCACCTCAGTTGTGGTATGTTAAATTTTTTTATGCTTCGCACTCAGAAGAATCGTGTTTGTAATTTTATATTTTGTCCCACCACAAACCGGTAGAAAAAGGTTTCTACCATCCCGTTGCTTGAGTGATTTTTTTTTCAGCTGATATATATAAATAGAATTTTTTTTAAGGTAATGTCCCTCCACCTCCCGGTAGACGACAATTTCTACCACCTCATTTTTCAAGAAAGACTTGTTTTTAGACTCCTTCTGCTGCTATAGCTTTTACAAGAAGCTAGGGGCTAGCATGAAAGCTAAGAGAACTTCAGTTTCCATAGTTCTTTCTCGACGTGTTCCAATGAATGCCCCACCATGCTCTGGCCGTGCTTGCGCACTCTGCGACACACATAGCAGTTCAAACATTCATTGTTGCACCCGGGAACAGAAAATGGGCACTGAAGGGGATTTGCTGCCTAATCCGTCTTTCCTGTTTGTGAAGACAATAATATAAATTAGAACTGAGCAAAAAAGTATGCTTTGTCACGTATGTGACATCAGATAGGAAACAGAAATTCACCTCAGTTGTGGTATGTTACATTTTTTTATGTTTCGCGCTCAGAAGAGTCGTGTTTGAAATTTTATATTTTGTCCCACCACAACCCGGTAGAAAAAGGTTTCTACCATCCCGTTGCTTAGTGAAAAATTTTTTTCAACTGATATATGTAAATAGAATTTTTTTTAAGGTAATGTCCCTCCACCTCCCAGTAGACGACAATCTCTACCACCTCATTTCTCAAGAAAGACTTGTTTTTAGACTCCTTCTGCTGCTATAGCTTTTACAAGAAGTTAGGGGCTAGCATGAAAGCTAAGAGAACCTCAGTTTCCATAGTTCTTTCTCGATGTGTACCAATGAATGCCCCACAATGCTCCGGCCGTGCTTCTGCACTCTGCGACACACATAGCAGTTCAAACATTCATTGTTGCACCCCGGGAACAGAAAATGGGCACTGAAGGGGATTTGCTGCCTAATACGTCTTTCATGTTTGTGAAGACATAATTATAAATTAGAACTGAGCAAAAAAGTACGCTTTGTCACGTATGTGACATCAGATAGGAATCAAAAGTTCACCTCAGTTGTGGTATGTTAAATTTTGTTATGCTTCGCACTCAGAAGAATCGTGTTTGTAATTTTATATTTTGTCCCACCACAACCCGGTAGAAAAAGGTTTCTACCATCCCGTTGCTTGAGTGATTTTTTTTTCAGCTGATATATATAAATAGAATTTTTTTTAAGGTAATGTCCCTCCTCCTCCCGGTAGACGACAATTTCTACAACCTCATTTTTTAAGAAAGACTTGTTTTTAGACTGCTTCTGCTGCTATAGCTTTTACAAGAAGCTAGGGGCAAGCATGAAAGCTAAGAGAACTTCAGTTTCCATAGTTCTTTCTCGATGTGTTCCAATGAATGCCCCACCATGCTCTGGCCGTGCTTGCGCACTCTGCGACACACATAGCACTTCAAACATTCATTGTTGCACCCCGGGAACAGAAAATGGGCACTGAAGGGGATTTGCTGCCTAATCCGTCTTTCCTGTTTGTGAAGACAATAATATAAATTAGAACTGAGCAAAAAAGTATGCTTTGTCACGTATGTGACATCAGATAGGAAACAAAAATTCACCTCAGTTGTGGTATGTTAAATTTTGTTATGCTTCGCACTCAGAAGAATCGTGTTTGTAATTTTATATTTTGTCCCACCACAACCCGGTAGAAAAAGGTTTCTACCATCCCGTTGCTTGAGTGAAAAATTTTTTTCAGCTGATATATATAAATAGAATTTTTTTTAAAGTAATGTCCCTCCACCTCCCGGTAGACGACGATTTCTACCACCTCATTTTTCGAGAAAGACTTGTTTTTAGACGCCTTCTGCTGCTATAGCTTTTACAAGAAGCTAGGGGCTAGCATGAAAGCTAAGAGAACTTCAGTTTCCATAGTTCTTTCTCGACGTGTTCCAATGAATGCCCCACCATGCTCTGGCCGTGCTTGCGCACTCTGCGACACACATAGCAGTTCAAACATTCATTGTTGCACCCCGGGAACAGAAAATGGGCACTGAAGGGGATTTGCTGCCTAATCCGTCTTTCCTGTTTGTGAAGACAATAATATAAATTAGAACTGAGCAAAAAAGTATGCTTTGTTAGGTATGTGACATCAGATAGGAAACAAGAATTCACCTCAGTTGTGGTATGTTACATTTTTTTATGCTTCGCGCTCAGAAGAGTCGTGTTTGAAATTTTATATTTTGTCCCACCACAACCCGGTAGAAAAAGGTTTCTACCATCCCGTTGCTTGAGTGAAAATTTTTTTTCAGCTGATATATATAAATAGAATTTTTTTTAAGGTAATGTCCCTCCACCTCCCGGTAGACGACGATTTCTACCACCTCATTTTTCGAGAAAGACTTGTTTTTAGACGCCTTCTGCTGCTATAGCTTTTACAAGAAGCTAGGGGCTAGCATGAAAGCTAAGAGAACTTCAGTTTCCATAGTTCTTTCTCGACGTGTTCCAATGAATGCCCCACCATGCTCTGGCCGTGCTTGCGCACTCTGCGACACACATAGCAGTTCAAACATTCATTGTTGCAGCCCGGGAACAGAAAATGGGCACTGAAGGGGATTTGCTGCCTAATCCGTCTTTCCTGTTTGTGAAGACAATAATATAAATTAGAACTGAGCAAAAAAGTATGCTTTGTCACGTATGTGACATCAGATAGGAAACAAAATTCACCTCAGTTGTGGTATGTTAAATATTTTTATGCTTCGCACTCAGAAGAATCGTGTTTGTAATTTTATATTTTTTCCCACCACAACCCGGTAGAAAAAGGTTTCTACCATCCCGTTGCTTGAGTGAAAATTTTTTTTCAGCTGATATATATAAATAGAATTTTTTTTAAGGTAATGTCCCTCCACCTCCCCGTAGACGACGATTTCTACCACCTCATTTTTCGAGAAAGACTTGTTTTTAGACGCCTTCTGCTGCTATAGCTTTTACAAGAAGCTAGGGGCTAGCATGAAAGCTAAGAGAACTTCAGTTTCCATAGTTCTTTCTCGACGTGTTCCAATGAATGCCCCACCATGCTCTGGCCGTGCTTGCGCACTCTGCGACACACATAGCAGTTCAAACATTCATTGTTGCACCCCGGGAACAGAAAATGGGCACTGAAGGGATTTGCTGCCTAATCCGTCTTTCCTGTTTGTGAAGACAATAATATAAATTAGAACTGAGCAAAAAAGTATGCTTTGTCACGTATGTGACATCAGATAGGAAACAAACATTCACCTCAGTTGTGGTATGTTAAATTTTTTTATGCTTCGCACTCAGAAGAATCGTGTTTGTAATTTTATATTTTGTCCCACCACAACCCGGTAGAAAAAGGTTTCCACCATCCCGTTGCTTGAGTGAAAAAAATTTTTCAGCTGATATATATAAATAGAATTTTTTTTAAAGTAATGTCCCTCCACCTCCCGGTAGACGACGATTTCTACCACCTCATTTTTCGAGAAAGACTTGTTTTTAGACGCCTTCTGCTGCTATAGCTTTTACAAGAAGCTAGGGGCTAGCATGAAAGCTAAGAGAACTTCAGTTTCCATAGTTCTTTCTCGACGTGTTCCAATGAATGCCCCACCATGCTCTGGCCGTGCTTGCGCACTCTGCGACACACATAGCAGTTCAAACATTCATTGTTGCACCCCGGGAACAGAAAATGGGCACTGAAGGGGATTTGCTGCCTAATCCGTCTTTCCTGTTTGTGAAGACAATAATATAAATTAGAACTGAGCAAAAAAGTATGCTTTGTCACGTATGTGACATCAGATAGGAAACAAAAATTCACCTCAGTTGTGGTATGTTAAATTTTTTTATGCTTCGCACTCAGAAGAATCGTGTTTGTAATTTTATATTTTGTCCCACCACAACCCGGTAGAAAAAGGTTTCTACCATCCCGTTGCTTGAGTGAAAATTTTTTTCAGCTGATATATATAAATAGAATTTTTTTTAAGGTAATGTCCCTCCACCTCCCGGTAGACGACGATTTCTACCACCTCATTTTTCGAGAAAGACATGTTTTTAGACGCCTTCTCCAGCTATAGCTTTTACAAGAAGCTAGGGGCTAGCATGAAAGCTAAGAGAACTTCAGTTTCCATAGTTCTTTCTCGATGTGTTCCAATGAATGCCCCACCATGCTCTGGCCGTGCTTGCGCACTCTGCGACACACATAGCAGTTCAAACATTCATTGTTGCCTAATCCGTCTTTCCTGTTTGTGAAGACAATAATATAAATTAGAACTGAGCAAAAAAGTATGCTTTGTCACGTATGTGACATCAGATAGGAAACAAAAATTCACCTCAGTTGTGGTATGTTAAATTTTTTTATGCTTCGCACTCAGAAGAATCGTGTTTGTAATTTTATATTTTGTCCCACCACAACCCGGTAGAAAAAGGTTTCTACCATCCCGTTGCTGGAGTGAAAAAAATTTTTTCAGCGGATATATAAATAGATTTTTTTTTAATTTTTGCGATTTCAAATCGTTTGAGAAAGCTTCTCGAAATTATTCTACTTCCAATTCTTTTAAGAATGTTATAACAAATAAATCGTTTTCGTCTGCATAAAGCATTGATATAAGGATTTTTTTAATTACATGCGAGATAGACGTCAGTTCTACGTAATACATTTAAAATTGACAGACTTCTGTACTCATATTTTTTAACCATTACCGTTGACTATTTAGCTTCGTTTCGCGTTCGATTATTCCCTCTAACTCTGTAAATATAAGCAAAATGATAAAGAGAAGCCGCAGGCGAACTTAAAATTTTCAAAATCCGTCCTTTCCTCCAAAATACTTAAAGTTAACAATTTAAGTGGCTGAAATTATTAAATATTGATCTACGAACATTCTGTGGATCAAAATCCCATAGGGAATCGATGGGCTCTCTGTAAGCAAAGATTTTCACAAATGGATTGTAGCACAAAAAGTAGGTCTGAGCAAATTAACCTAGAAAATGAACCTAAATCCCTCAGCAATTTAACCTAAATCCCATAGGGAATCAATGGGCTATCAGTAAGCAAAGACTCTCAGAAACGGATTGCAACACAAAAAACAGGTTCACTGATTGAAGTATGCTGTAGGTCTCAGCAAATTATTAAGATTGTAAAAGCCTCCCAATAACAAACCCATTCAATAGAATTTTTTTCAGGTTATCACTGGGTAAACTCGAGGCCGCTCGGAGAGTTAAAATGGTGAAGTACAGTTGGAAAAGGCTTGGCGAAGATTGTGAAACAGTTTTTGTAGGCGATTCTAAGATATATTTCGATTCCAAATCTGGGTTTTATGGAACAAGGGAAACAAATGCGGCACTTTCTCGAATAATGATGCCACCGGGCGTAAAAGTGCTCTGGAAGAAAAGGGAGCGGCCTATATTCAACACTGATTAGGATTCCTTCATTATTCATTACTGATTATGATGTGTATTCATTTTTCTAATAAACTGGTTTTATTTTTAAATAGCCATTTGATTCAATGAATACGCACGGCATTGTATGTATATTGCCGAATTACTTATCCATTATTACAGAACAAAAATCAGAAAACGAACTATTGATTATTGTTTTCTGCAGGCAACAGACCGTAACCCTGTGGTGGTCAATCTCTGGCATGTGATACGCCATACAACTCAAGCACTTTTTCTGCTGCCTTACGTTCACGGGTACAGTTGGAAAATATGAATACGGTTAGGTTTTAGCTTAGGGGAGGAAATGTAGTAACGTGTGAACATGGGATTGAAATAGCTGTTCTGTAGAAAAGGATCCTAGAATTAATTCCGGGAATATTGGGTAGAGGTTCGGAGGTGGTTTGATTTTAGATGACAGTGTACTTTGGATTGCGTGCAAAGGCTTCCCTATACACGCAGCATCATAAATTATAATATTTCTGGGCACATAGTGTCTGGACTTACCAGGGGTCGATCCAAGAATTTTTTCATGGGTCCGATTTTTGCGAATTTCAACACTTATTTTTGTTAATTTTCATACCCATTTTCAGTAAACGTAACTCTATTTTTGTTGAAATAATTGATAAAACAGAATATAATGAAGGGTAAAAATGCCAATGAAGGGCCGTTTAAACCCTTCAACGCACAACTGTGACATTTTGACGGTTTTGATTCAGGAAGAATAAATTTTATTTCAATCAAAAATACTTGGGGGTGACACAGTGACGCAAGAATCCTTTACTTTACAGCACATATAATTTCCCGTAAAAATGGACGATTTACGGTAGACACCGTTTATAACGTACTCTCACGGGACCTAAAAAAATAGTTCGCTATAGCCGAAGTACGTTATAAGCAGTACCGCTGGTAAGATTACATGTGGCACAAAAAAAGAAAGTGGGTTCATCATTTCATTGTAATATGTGTTTTAAACAGGTCTGATTTTTTTTTGAAATTTAAATTAAACAGAGAAAATTCTTTATGACTTACAATTTCTATTGAGATAAATAATCTGTTATTTTCTTTTGTTTTAAACGGGCAGAGGCTACTTTAAAAATACCGTTTTGGATATTCATAATAGATTTTGTAGTGTCTCTGCATCATCACTGCGGCATTTAAACAATCGTGATGCTGTTTTTGCAGCTTTGAATGCGTCGGGTATGCTTTGTATAGGCTCCTCTATTTCTTCTTCACTATCATCAGAATCACTATAGATAAGGCTTTTCAGGAGGCATTTACATGGATGAATGACAAATAAAAAACAGGGTCTTGCTCTTAGCCTTACCTAGCAAGGGAAAGAGCTAAAAGATCGCTCCCTTCATTCCTACAAAATTCATCTCGCTGAAGAATCACGGAAATCTGAAAACGGACAACGAGTGTTTTTGAACGTACTGAAATTTCCGTGAACAAGGAAATGAAATTCTTAAGAAAAGCAAAATTTTATTTTTGGTTTTGGTATAAAAAGTACGTTATAGCCGAAGTACGTACTTTTGTTAAGAACGTTTTAACCGAAGTTCAATAACATTATAAATATAGGACATCCATCGGGACCTAGCTTCTAGGTACGTTATAACCGATAGTATGTTATATCCTAGGTCCGTTATAACCGGTGAGCACTGTACTTCTAAAATTGTCAGGATTATTTTTAACAGCGCTGGTAAGATTGCTGAAAAATGGAGAATTCGATGGAAATACGTGGATATAGAACAACTGGACAGACTGCCCAATGCTGGAAAAAAAGGGCAGCCGTTGCCATCGCTCGATTTAACTACCTACAAGATGGCGGTCGATCGAATCGACCATCGCGTGCCACAGATCTAGAGACCACTTTTTGACACAGACTGGTTCTCCCCGTACAGTCAGTCTGCGTCAAAAAGATATTCAACTTATGTGATAAGAGTACAAGTATATCGTACTAAATGGAAAGACCGTAAACATCCTGTCAAAAAACTTCCGGGAATGGGTCGTAAAAACATAAAATGTTTATTATACATCCAAATTTATTTTATCGACTTCAAAGTAGGCCCCTTTCGAAATAATACACTTATGCCAACGAATAATCCGATAATCAAAACATTTTTTAAACGCATTTTTCGGAATCGACTTCCGTTCTCGCAGCGAAGTCTCTTTTATGAATTCTATCGACTAAAAACGGATGCATCGAAGGTGTCACTTAAGCTGTGGAAGGAGAAAAATGTCGACTGGCGCGACATCGGGTGAATACGGTGGTTGTTCGATGGTATTTGTTCAGTTTTTGGTCAGAAATTCGTTCACAATGATAGCCCTGTGAGAGGGTGCGCTGTCGTGGTGCAAAATCCAAGAGTTTTCTTTCCACACATCCGGCTTTTTTCGATGAATTTTCTCTCTCGATCGCCGCATAACGCTCAGATAATATTCTTTACTAGCTGAAGTACCCGTCCTCGACGGGTTAGTGAATGCAAATTTCCAAAAAAGCAAGATCTTTCGTCAGCATTGTAGGAGTACACAGAATGGATGTAGTATGTTGCCAAAGTAAAGAAAGCGAAGTTATAATTTTTATGTATTGTTAAAATATTACAGGTTAGAGAGTCACTAAGTAATATCATTTCATTCGCATTACTCGTAATTATGTGATGCGCGAACGAATATTTACGCATATTGAAATAATTTTCGCAAAATCTAAAAATTTAATCAATATTTTTGAAAAATTGGAAGCCTAGAATTTAAGTTGAGTGACAACGTATCATGTCACCCAAATTCGTTTCATTCCCTGCAGTCTTTATTTCGTGATGCTGGAACAAATTTTCAGCATTTTAAAACGATTTTCGCAAAATCTCAAAATGTAATCAAAATATTTTAAAAATTCAACGTCTATAAATTAAGATTAGCAACTACCTATCCTATCACTAAATTTCGTATCATTCGTATAAGTCGTTATTACGTGATGTTTGAAGAAATATAAACGCATTTTGAGAGAATTTTCACAAAATCTCAAAATCTAATAAAAATGTTTAAAAAATTGGACTCCTATAGTTTATGTTGAGCAACCATCTATCGTGTGATCCAATTTCATATCATTCGCTTTAGTCGTTATTGCAAAATGCGGGAACAAAGATTCACTCAGTTTTAAACGATTTTCACAAAATCTCGAAATCTGATCGATTTTTTTTTAATTAGATGCTTATAGTTTAAGGTGAGTGACCACCTATCATTTTTTTACCTTTGCAGTTTTACGTGATGCTTGAACACAAATTTACGCACTTTGAATTGATTTTCGCAAAATCTCAAAATCCAAAGAGGATTTGTTTTAAATTGGACGCCTATGTTTTAAGTTGAGTGACCACCTATCATGACACCCAATTTCATATCATTCGCTTTAGTCGTTTTTACGTGATGCTTGAACACAAATTTACGCAGTTCAAAAGGATTTTCGCAAAATCTCAAAATCCAATCAAGATTTTTTAAAAATTGGACGCCTATGTTTTAAGTTGAGTGAACACCTATCATGACATCCAATTTCATATCATTCGCTTCAGTCGTTTTTGCGTGATGCTTGAACACAAATTTACGCAGTTTGAAACGATTTTCGCAAAATCGGAAAATCTAATCAAGATTTTTTAAAAATTCGACGCCTATGTTTTAAGTTGAGTGACCCCCTATCATACACCCAATTTCATATCATTCGCTTCAGTCGTTTTTACGTGATGCTTAAACAAAAAAAGCGTCACGGACAGAATGACAGAATGACAGAATGACAGACAGACAAACTTTTTTTTGAGGGTCGCATCGGAATCCCGGGTGCTTGAAACGGATAGAAATCGCAAAATTTTTGAATTCCAAGAAATGTACAGACAAAAGTCTAATTTTATTTATATAGATTGACCGTCTGATCTTCTGGCAAGAATTCCGAGTGCACAACACCGCGATCATCACAGAAAACAGTCGACATTGCCTTTACTTTGGATCGACTTTGACCAGCTGTTTTTTTTCGGTTTCGGCTCAGTTGTCAGGCGCTATTCCGAAGCTCGTTGACTGGTTTGCGTGTCAAACTCGTAAACCCCATGTCTCATCACCCGTTACAGTGCATTGCATGAATGCAAAAATCGCAAAACACGCTTGAAATGAACTGACACAATCGAGCACTGTCAACAAACTAAATGCCAGATAGCGCTCAAACTCCGCGCCAGTATCGAAGACAGTTGTGCCAACTTGGCGACAAGAAGAATTTTGAACATCTCTTTAGGCGGGATTTTTAAATGACCCATTCCCGATACTTTTTTTGGCAGAATGTACAACGCATGCTAGTGACAAGATTCCCCAGGGCTGCCCTTGACTGTACCCCGAAGGGCAGAAGTGACCGAGGATGTCCGAGAAAGAGGATCCATGAGGACGGAACAGGCGCACTCCTTGAAGAAGAAGAAGATCATGACTGGTGGCGCTTCTTACATTTGGCGAAAAATCTCGTATTGTGGTCTGGGAATGATATCCATTCGCGTAAGGCAGAACGCGTTGTAGCACGAGTTCATAAATGCTTCCTTTATGTACATAAATGCTTCCTTTATGTACATAAATGCTCCCTTTTGACGTAGTATCATAAGTTATTTGAACTAAAATAAAGTAGATGCCGCTTTAATGTGATCGCGGTTATTGTTATCAATCGCTTACTGTTAACGAAATCATATAAGCAGTTTATTAATGAACTTTTAAGGAAGAATTTCACACACACACACAAAGAAAAAAAATATAAATTCTTCTTCTAAATTCCGAAAAAAAGAATTCTGAAATTCTTTTATGATTTTCAAAAACAGGATATATATAATCAGTTTATTAATGCACTTTTAAGGAAAAATGGTACCCACACACACACAAAAAAAAAAAAAAAAAAAAAAAAAAATCTAAATTCTTCTTCTGAATGTTGAAAAAATAATTCTGAAATTTTTTACGATTTTCAAAAACAGGTTATATATAAGCAGTTTATTAATGAACTTTTAAGGAAGAATTGTACACACACAAAAAGAAAAAAAAATCTAAATTCTTCTTCTGAATGCTGAAAAAATAATTCTGAAATTCTTTTATGATTTTCAAAAACAGGATATATATAAGCACTTTATTAATGAACGTTTAAGGAAAAATGGTACTGAAAAAATAATTCTGAAATTCTTTTACGATTTTCAAAAACAGGTTATATATAAGCAGTTTATTAATGAACTTTTAAGGAAGAATTGTACACACACAAAAAGAAAAAAAATCTAAATTCTTCTTCTGAATGCTGAAAAAATAATTCTGAAATTCGTTTATGATTTTCAAAAACAGGTTATGTATAAGCAGTTTATTAATGAACTTTTAAGGAAGAATTGTACACACACAAAAAGAAAAAAAAAATTCTAAATTCTTCTTCTGAATGCTGAAAAAATAATTCTGAAATTCTTTTACGATTTTCAAAAACAGGATATATATAAGCAGTTTATTAATGAACTTTTAAGGAAGAATTGTACACACACAAAAAGAAAAAAAAAATCTAAATTCTTCTTCTGAATGCTGAAAAAATAATTCTGAAATTCTTTTATCATTTTCAAAAACAGGATATATATAAGCACTTTATTAATGAACTTTTAAGGAAAAATGGTACACACACACACACACACACACAAAAAAAAAAAAAAAAAAAAATCTAAATTCTTCTGAATTCTGGAAAAAAAATTCTGATTTTAGTAAATGTTTTCTACCTCAAGATTCCATTTTATTGTGGGTGCATTTCTATTTTATCTGTCCTGGATAAGTATTATTTCCATTCTATCACAAGTAAGTAGTTATCTAAATAAGACTAGACTCCACCATACTACTCTTTCTTCAATCGTTTACTGTTATGAATCTGATATTGTTATCAAAAATCCGTGATCCAGAGGGGATCACATTAAAGATCAATTACGGCCACGAAATTATTTAAAAAGTCTTCAGTCTGTTTCAAAAGAATAAGTAAACACAAGGGTTAAAAAATCAATTCTAAAAATTGAAAATCCCCGTCAGGTCGGCGGCCGGTGCTAACACCCCACCGCCCTGTCCGGAGTTTACCTTGGTCGAGATGACCCACCGCCCCCGTCTGCAGATCTTCTTCGGCCAATCTACTTACGAGTCCGAGTGGGGGGTCTTGGCCTGCAGAGGGGGGGCCGGTGGGGTACGATGTCCAGGCAAAGTGTAGACGATTTATTTCCTGCTCGGCACTGCAATCTGGAGTCAGCGAAGAGGGGTTGCCATTCATTGCATCTTCTGTGAGAGACTGTAACCAATAAAATGCGAACGATGTAAGCTTAGCTGTAGCCCTAGGAAAAAATCGCGAAATTTTTGAGGAATTTAACTTAAATATGCGCAATTAGTTTAGCATTTTAAAAAATCAATTAACTAAATCATTCATTTTAACCCTTTGAGGCGCAACCCTTTCCCAACGCTAAAAAAGGGGCAGTCGTTGCCATCGCTCGACTTAACTACCAGCAAGAGGGCGGACGAGCCAGCGTGTCGATCGTCCGGAACGTTTCGATCGTCCGCCATCTTGCTGGTAGTTAAGTCGAGCGATGGCAACGAATGCCCCTTTTTTCAGCATTGGGCAATCTATCGAGCTGTTCTCGCATTCTTCCATTTTTCAGCAGATGTCAGTGCTGTTAAAAATAATTGGGACAATTTTTTTTTACGGGAAAGAACGTGCTAAAAAGTAGAGGATTTTCGTAGGGCTATGTCACCCGCCACTATTTTTATAGAAATCCAATCTATTTTTCGTGACTGGCAACAGTCCAAACGTCAGAGTTGGGTGTTCCCAGAGCGGGAACACTGCGCGTTAAGGGTTTAATCATCTAACCCTTTTAAGACCTATACGTTTTGTGCTACACCCACACAAAAAAGTATTTAAAGAATAAAATAAATTTCTCATTTTAGTTCTCTGAATAACGCGTAAAGTTTATCGAATAACACGCAATTCAAAAGAAATAGGAGAAATTGTTATTTTATACCCGATTTCCTTCTTGTGAAGAATAAGGTTATATGCATGGAATCGACTCCGGAAATAGGACTTATATTCGAGTACTTTTTGAGAGGATGCAGATCACCTACACAATCGTGCAGATCAAGGGCTTAAAATTTTAATACACTAATGACTGTTATGACTTTGCTACTTTATCATTGTAATTAAATACGTTTTGATTGTAAAACCAATGTAATTGTGATCAACAATGCCTTAAAAAATTCATATTTTCCCCCCATCTAACACTGTCAAGAATCCCAAGGTCAAAACGACTCTTTTTTTTTAAATTTTTCTTGGAATCCTTGTTAACTCTTTAACGCGCAGTGTTCTCGCTCTGGGAACACCCAACTGTGATGTTTTGACTGTTGCCAGTCACGAAGAATGGATTGGATTTCTATAAAAAGAGTTGCGGGTGACAGAGCTCTACGAGAATCCTTTACTTTTGAGCACGTCATTTCCCGTAAAAAATCGGTCACGATTCTTTTGAACAGCACTGACATCTGCTGAAAAAAGGGCAGTCCTTGCCATCGCTCAACTTAACTACCAGCAAGATGGCGGACGACCGAAACGTTCATCGCGTGCTACAGATCTAGAGACCCTTTTTTGATGCAGCTGGCTGTGCCGATGAACGTTTCGATTCTCGTCATCTTGCTGGTAACGGCGATGACAACGGCTGGCCTTTTTTCGGCATTGGGAAAGGGTTGCGCCTCAAAGGGTTAACCGGGAATATTCCCCAGTTTTCAACAATTTGGGAAGGCACCCTTAGAACAAGAATGCATTTGACGTAGTAGCATGCATATTAGGGTGCACTGAAAAAAAAATGTTCTTTTCTTAATTTCAAAATCCAATAGCGACCAAAAGTTGTGTTTTGTGTTCACTAAAAATATACAGAATTTCTAAATTTCTAATATATAGCTTGAGGGTCCACTATTACACCAAAATATCACAATAATTCGAAAATTTGAGTATTTTAATATTACTTATACTATAAAAATATATGTCTTCTAATATTCAATTGAGAAAAAAAAGGCAGGTAAAATGCTTTTTAAAGGCTGTTCACAATTTCAGAATTGTCAGAAAATATCTTGAGAGTTCATTGCAGCGAACAGAGAACTACAAAAAAAAGGGGGTAAATTACTTTTCATTACAAATAATTGCTTACCTCAAAATGGTTTTAATTGTCCAAATAACAGCCAAGTGTACTTAAAATTTTATTTAAGTAAGCTTGGTTGTAATTTGGACATTTGACAAACTGCATGCAAAAAGAGAAAAACAAATTGAACTTTGAACACCTATTTATAACGGCGCAACTTTTTGCTGATCTGAAATGAGTTGACTTAAATTCTGTCTTGTGCTAAAGCACAGAACTATCCTGCAACACTCAGTTCGAGCACGAATAAAGCCATCCCTTGAATATCTTGAGAGTCGAGGTTTGGAGCGAATGGAATGGCTATCTCAATCTCCAGACCTCAATCCGATAGAACACGTTTGGGACTACCTTGGCAGACAAGTGGCTGCTTCAAGTCTTCCTCCAAGATCGTTGCATGAGCAGGAACAAGGACTCATCCGTGCGTGGTCTTCGCTCCCTATTGAGGTGTCCGACAACTTAATGAGCAGCATGGAGAATCGATGCCGCCAGTGCATTGCAGTTAGGGGGGGGACACATTCCTTATTAGAACTCATTTTTGTAATGTTTCCAGCACACGTTTCCACAAAAAGCTTTGATAAACTGCCAAAAGTGGACTTTTCTACCAAAAGTGTTCTTTTGCTTTTACACTATGTTTGTGTTGCATTTATGCAAATTTCTATGTCGTACTCAGTAAAGAACTATTTAGTGCTCAGTTAGTCCAAATTTTTTGCTTCTATGTTCAGTCGTTTCCATATTATTCACAAAAAACAGGTTGTACCTTAACTTTTGGATGGCAGTGTATTTTAACAAATCTCTTTGCAGCTTGAGAGTGGCATGGTAGTTTGACAAAGTCGAAAATTGGTGATTGCAATTACATCCCTGAAATCTTCTTAAATTCATCATTCATAATTCCTGAAATAAGCGGTGGTGCAATAACTTGGAGGCATTTCCAGTCTATCAGATCAACGTAATCCTCCACCTTGAAATTAAGCTCTGGATTATTGAAATATCCCTTATAGGGATTTCATGTTGCTCTCGGGCTTTCAAAATTCTACAAACTGCACAACTCTTGGATGTGTTTTCTCTACAGCATGGACAAAAGAATGTTTCCAGGATGGGCGAATAACCCATTTCGCTAAATAACAGAATCTATCATTGACGAACGTTCTTCGCTAAATTATAGATACAGCTTAATCATATGCCATAAGTATACCGTGCAAGGATAGTTTCATCCCTGCACGATGAATATGCCTTTATCGTAAACTGGACAATAGACCTTAACAATATAGGATGCTAATGTTACGAGATTCAATGAACGATTTGGCTAAGCAACGTAAGATTTGGTTTTAAACCTTTAACGCTCAGTGTTCCCGCTCTGGGAACACCCAACTTTGACGTTTTGACTGTTGCCAGTCACGAAGAATAGATTGGATTTCTATCAAAAGAGTGGCGGGTGACAGAGCTACACGAGAATCCTTTACTTTTTAGCACGTCATTTCCCGTCAAAAAACGGCCACGATTCTTTTTAACAGCACTGACATCTGCTGAAAAATGGAAGAATGCGAGAACAGTTGGATAGATGGCCCGATGCTGAAAAAAGGGCCGCTGCTGTCATCGCTCGACTTAACTACCAGTAAGAGGGGGACGATCGAAACGTGCATCGCGTGCCGCAGATCTAGAGACCCTTTTTTGGCGACAGCTGTCGTCAAAAAAAGGTGTCTCTAGATCTGTGGGGCACGCGATGCACGTTTCGATCGTCCACCCTCTTGCTGGTAGTTAAGTCGAGCGATGGCAACGGCTGCTCTTTTTTCAGCATCGGGAAAGGGTTGCGCCTCAAAGGGTTAATCAACCTCGAGTTTGACAACTTCCTGGAATTTTCGCCAACTAAATTTTCAAAACATCCCCCTGCAGTAACAGCCTGATTTACTTCCAGGAGACACTTCTGATCAGTGCTCAAATTTTTAGAAGAAACCTCCCATGTTTCTGACTGATTACTAAAAGATTTTCTTTCAATTTCATCGCATCATTATAATAGCTTCGATCTTATTAATACCGCCAATAAACATTTTTAGTTCACCACGCTTATAATACAGAAAAGCCCGTTCATTTGAGGAAATGTTCGAATTTGTAGTCATCAATATCAAACAACATTTTACACTCAAAAAAAAAAAAAAAAAAAAAAAAAACACTATTACCTTTTTGCTATCCATTCTTGTTATGTTTTCTGTTACCCCTAGCCATTTCATAATGTTTTGATGTTTATTGCGAAACTATCTAATCATTTGAAGAATTCTGCATTTCTCTTGAAACGTGCAACTGAGACACGATTCCAAACTAACTCTAATCTATCTGCCATAATTGCAGAAATTTCGCTGATAGTAGGTTTCTTAGAATTCTTATTACGTTTCAAGTTATTCTGTACAAACAAATAAAACTGCATAATTTCTTCGTAGATTATCCCTCAAATGCTTTAGTTTTCCAAAAATCGGGCCTTCTCGTTTTTATGCTCAAATTTATGTTGAAATGCAAAATCAAAGCCGGAATAAAACGCTCTTTTACCTAATAAATATATTCCTTTTTAGCTAGAAAGTTTTTAAAATCTAGAAATAAAATTCACAGACACACAAAACGAGTTGCAACACGATCGCACCACAATCATTCGAGATATTTTAGTACTTTATTTTATTTTTATAGTTTTAATAGTATTAATTTATTTTATAATAGTTGGCTGTAAGTGGACAGTTAAAACTTTTTTCGTTAAGCAATTTTTTGTTTTCAGAAACATTTGTTTTTTCTTTTTGTACATTTTTGTTCGCTGTAATGGACTCCCAAAATATTTTCAGATAATTCTAAAATTTTGTACAGTCATACAGTTTTGTACAGCATTTAACTCAACAGCTTTCTGCTACTGGATACTAAAAATAATTTTTTATATGTTTTACAAGTAAGATTAAAATACTCAATATCTCGAGTTTTAGTGACATTTTGGAACAATATGGAGCATCGAGATAAATTTCAAAAATTTTGCAATTCATTACTTTTTTCGGTTGCATACAAAATCCAACTTTTGGTCACCACTGAATATTGAAGTAAAAAAAAAAAAAAAAATTTTTTTCACTGCACCCTAATGTGTACCCTATTTTTAAAAATAAGTTTATATCATTTAGCAGATACAAAGGGATTTAAGTTTTAAAGTGGGTGTTCCAAAAACCTCTTTTTCGTTGCCTTTCTGACATTGAATTGCAAAAGGAAAATTTTAATAAGTTAAACAGAAATTTGAGCTCCCCCCTAGAAAATAAAAAGATGGGAACGAATAGGCTCTAAAAAAAAAGTAAGGAAATATCGTCCACGGCTTATTCACTCTACGCCACTGCATTTAAGAGTTGTTCTTTTAAGAGTCTTGTACCCTTTAAAAGTGATGAAAATCGAAAAAAGTTATTCATGTATATGATTCCATACTTTCAAAAATAATTTACTTACATGGAAGAAATCTTGCATATCAGTACAATGGCCTTTTCTGTTTACGTGAATATCCTTAAAGGTTTTCTAAATTTATTAGGAAATTAAATTATCTAACAGATTAAAAGCATCTATTTTCCGTACGTGATTCATTGCGCGCGGCCTAACATACGTAAAAAACATTTTATAGACTCAATATTTTTTCTCATAATTATGAATAATTAAAATTATCTACTTTTTATTCTTTACATTATATAATTTTTTTTATTTAGAAATTATTTAATTTGTTAACCCTTTGAGGCGCAACCCTTTCCCAATGCTGAAAAAAGGGCAGCGGTCTCCCGGTAAGTCACTCGACTTACCGACCAACAAGTTGGCGGACGATCGAAACGTTCATCGCGTGCCACAGATCCAGAGACCCTTTTTTGACGACAGCAGGCTGTGCCGGCACAGCCAGCTGTCACAAAAAGGGTCTCGTCGTCACAAAAAGTCGACACAAAAAGGGTCTCTGGATCTGTGGCACGCGATGAACGTTTCGATCGTCCGCCAACTTGTTGGTCGTTAAGTCGAGTGATGGCAATGGCTGCCCTTTTTTCAGCATTAGGCAATCTGTCCAGCTGTTCTCGCATTCTTCCATTTTTCAGCAGATGTGTGCTGAAAATGTGTGCTGATATGTGTGTGAAAACAGCACTAAGCTGTTCAAAATAATCGTGACCATTTTTTGACGGGAAATGACGTGCTCAAAAGCAAAGGATTCTCGTGGAGCTCTGTCACCCGCCACTATTTTTATAGAAATCCAATCTATTCTTCGTGCCGGGCAACAATCAAAACGTCCGAGTTGGGTGTTCCCAGAGCGGGAACACTGCGCATTAAAGGGTTAATGAGTGAAAAATATTTAATTATTAATTTTCTGTAGATAGGTATGTGACATCTGCATAATAATAGGTCAGTATATATTATCAGAGTATATGTACGAGTGCAGATCAAAAAGTAAGTTGCACTTCTAAGTTATGGCCATTTATTAAGCAACCTGTACAAAAGCAACACAGCTATGACAGCATACAACGTAAGTTCACTTTCCCACATAGTTCGCAAGAGACCCTAATCTAGGGATGCACCGAATATTCGGTTGGTATTCGGTATACTGCCTATTCGGCAGATAAACCGAATATTCGGTTCGGCCGAATACTTCAATATTCGGTAACCGAATAGTAAACAAATTTAAGTATCCCCCAATCGGTAAACAAATACATATTTTTTATATCATGAATGAAACATACAGTATAGTACCATAGTACTAAATTAATTCAAGTTGTTACTTACTAATATCACGTGTGAATAAGCGTTAGAAACCGTTATAAAGTCCTCCTACCAAGGCACCCCCATCCTTGGCAGATAGTCCTAGCGCAGTAGCGTTCCACAATCACACAAAAAACCAATATCCCAATGAAATGAGTTTAATGTAAGAGAAAACTCTCAGATGTTAAATTTGAACTTTGTTGCTTTTCAGTTTTTCTTAAATCTTATGACACATTACATTAACCTCTGGTATGACTAACTGATTAAATTTGAAACAGTAACCAGAAAAAAAAAACCTCATAACATTAAGTGTTCATAAGTATGTGAAGCCAATTAACTGCTCATTTTTTAAATAAAATAGGTAGGTAAAAAAATGACCAGCATTTCACTCATATTTAAAAAAGTTATTAATAATATATAAAAGAAACACACTTGGATATTAAATATTGCAACATTTTAATTTTTGAAGTTTTACACCCTATGAAATATTGTTTAACCCTTTGAGGCGCAACCCTTTCCCAATGCTGAAAAAAGGGCAGCCGTTGCCATCGCTCGACTTAACGACCAGCAAGATGGCGGACGATCGAAACGTTCATCGCGTCCCACAGATCTAGAGACCCTTTTTTGACGACAGCTGGCTGTCGTCAAAAAAGGGTCTCTAGATCTGTGGTACGCAATGAACGTTTCGATCGTCCGCCAACTTGTTGGTCGTTAAGTCGAGCGATGGCAACGGCTGCCCTTTTTTCAGCATTGGGCAATCTACCCAGCTGGTCTCGCATTCTTCCATTTTTCAGCAGATGTCAGTGCTGTTAAAAATAATCGTGGTCATTTTTTACGCGAAATGACGTGCTCAAAAGTAAAGGATCCTCGTGGAGCTATGTCACCCGCAACTATTTTGATAGAAATCCAATCTATTCTTCGTGACTGGTAACAATCAGAACGTCAGAGTTTGGTGTTCCCAGAGCGGGATCACTGCGCGATAAAGGGTTAAGAAAAAAACTAAATTAATCATTGCAATTAAAGTTTAATAACGGTTTAATAAATTTAAACTAAGTATTCGGTATTTGGTCGAATATTCGGTTAGAATTTTAACCGAATATTCGGTATTCGTTATTCGGCAAAATATGGTATTCCGTGCATCCCTACCCTAAACATTTCTCCGAACGGGCAACCTACTTTTCGATTGCAGATGCATGGAAATCTCCTCCACTGCTGTGTAATTACACGGGGACGGCTGCTTTCACCTCCTCATCGTTCTCCACCGAGATCCTTTTGGAACTTTCCGATAACATGGAAGTCACGTGGCGCCGAATCGGAACTGTACGGAGGCTGTTGCCATACCTCCCTCCCACTTGAATCGCTGCAGCGGTTCGCACGCAGTGTTTAGGGACTCTTTGGGAGGTATGTGGGAAAGTGGACTTACGCTGTATGCTGTCATAGCCGTGTCGCTTTTGTACAGGTTATTTAACCCTTTAACGCGCAGTGTTCCTGTGATGCAGATCATCATGTATCTTATTTTTAATGATCAATTACTCAATTGTTAATTATTTCTAAATTGAATCCGTGTTCAAAATTGATTCTTTGCGCTTTCGATTTGGATTTTCTCTTCCCTTCGCCTGTAAAGTTTTTATTTCTGCACCTACCGTATTGAAAAGCAATCTTCCGTTTTCATTTATTTTTCCTTTTTATTTCACTTTTGCATGGGTAAAGCCTAGCATTTCTGTTCCCATGGTTTGTTTATGACCCTTAGGGATGGACGCGAGACGAAAGATATGCGTCTCGCGTCTCGCAAAATAGCCTAAAAGCTTGTCTCGTCTCGCAAAAAGCCCTATATCGTAATGTTAAAAATGTCTGTCTCGTCTCGCAAAAAAGCTGTAAATCTCTGTCTCGTCTCGCAAAAAAGTCGTCCCGTGTCCATCCCTAATGACCCTATATGGTATCCAATCTATCAATAACATTGGCTTTCATTTTGGGTTACAATTGAGCTGATAGATTGTTTGTTTTATCCTGTTGGGCGCGTCTGGGATTAAAAATAATTATATAGAAATGTTCATAACGCCTACTGGCGTCACGTTAATTTCGCGCTTATTTTGGCGTGCCCTGCGGCGTGTTTTTGCTTCTGTAATAACCTCTCGGCTTGAGTTTCTCACCATCTTTCACGCCTTTGCAGTTGTCTAGTGAACCTGCGTTTCTGAGGGGGTCTGCTCAGCCACCACAGGACTTTATAATTTTGATGTTTATGTGTTGATATGTTAAAATAAAATGTAATTGCCACTAAACGAAGTCTTATTCTTTCATCACGACCTGGGGTATGAACCCGGATTTCGCCTTCATAGTTCCCGCTCTGGGAACACCCAACTCTGACGTTTTGACTGTGGCCAGTCACGAAGAATAGATTGGATTTCTATAGAAATAGTTGCGGGTGACACAGCTTCACGAGAATCCTTTACTTTTAAGCACGTCCTTTCCCGTCAAAAAAGGGTCACGATTCTTTTTAAACAGCACTGACATCTGCTGAAAAATGGAAGAATGCGAGAACAGCTGGATAGATTGTCCAGTGCTGAAAAAAGGGCACATACAGCTGTCGTCAAAAAAGGGTCTCTCGATCTGTGGCACGCGATGAACGTTTCGATCGTCCGCCATCTTTCTGGTAGTTAAGTCGAGCTGCATTTTTTTCAGCACTGGGAAAGGGTTGCACCTCAAAGGGTTAATAAATGGCCATAACTAGGAAGTGTAATTTACTTTTTGATCTGTCCTCGTAGATAAGACTGAGTATGAAAATGATTTTTACGTTTGAGAAGTTTTCTGATACAGGTGCAGGCAACTTTACTTTTACAGGACAAATGAGGGAAAATTGCAAATTCGCATTAATAACCTTGAAGATCTTGAGTAAAAAGAAAAAAAAAACTCAGCTGATCGAGCCTCGTCAGGGGGAGATCCCCCTGAACCCCCGTCAGTTTTTAGTTTCATGATGGCCCTAGTAAAACGATATTCATGCACTATGTCATTGGATCTCTCCTCTTTCGCGTATTTCACCCGGTCACCCTATGTTGAAATTTTTAGGAGTGTCAGCTATTGATAGAAAAATAGATGGGATGCCTATTCTACAGCTTACGAAAGAGTGTAACCATAGATGAAAACTGTTGTGAACTCATAGTATTTAAATATATGCAAAAAATGCATGGGAAGCCTATTCTACAGCTTACGATAATAGTGTAACAATAGATGAAAGCTGTTGTGAACTCATAGTATTTAAATAGATGTAAAAAATACTTATGAAGCCTATTCAACAGATTACGAAATAGTGTAACCATAGATGAAAACTGTTGTGAACTCATAGTATTTAAATATATGCAAAAAATGCATGGGAAGCCTATTCTACAGCTTACGATAATAGTGTAACAATAGATTAAAGCTGTTGTGAACTCATAGTATTTAAATAGATGTAAAAAATACTTATGAAGCCTATTCAACAGATTACGAAATAGTGTAACCATAGATGAAAACTGTTGTGAACTCATAGTATTTAAATATATGTAAAAAATGCATGTGAAGCCTATTCTACAGCTTACGATAATAGTGTAACAATAGATTAAAGCTGTTGTGAACTCATAGTATTTAAATAGATGTAAAAAATACTTATGAAGCCTATTCAACAGATTACGAAATAGTGTAACCATAGATGAAAACTGTTGTGAACTCATAGTATTTAAATATATGCAAAAAATGCATGGGAAGCCTATTCTACAGCTTACGATAATAGTGTAACAATAGATTAAAGCTGTTGTGAACTCATAGTATTTAAATAGATGTAAAAAATACTTATGAAGCCTATTCAACAGATTACGAAATAGTGTAACCATAGATGAAAACTGTTGTGAACTCATAGTATTTAAATATATGTAAAAAATGCATGTGAAGCCTATTCTACAGCTTACGATAATAGTGTAACAATAGACGAAAGCTGTTGTGAACTAATAGTATTTAAATACATGTAAAATGATGTCGTTTTCTTATGTCGCATTTTTGGAACACATTTTTCAATAAAGGGTGTTGAGAGATAAAAGGACATAGTCATTAAAACAAAAACTTAAAGAGATAAGGTCGTGACTCACTGATAATGTGTGCTATGAGTGTTTCACTAACGACTCCTTTGTCCTGAATGAGAGGACATTGGGCAGTTCCTGGACTCGCTGAATGTATCAGGTCCATCTTGGAGATTCGCGAGAATCGGCCGCTGTCCTGAAAATAAATAAACGCATCAATCTGGAAGAATTCCGAGTATTTCCGAGCACCAGGGAATGCAATATTGATCCCGCGAGATCCTACTGGATCCCGCACACAAATGTGTTAGAGACTAGTCCCGCGAGATTAGGACCGTAATCCCGCTGGATTGAAACTGAGAAATAATTTTTACTTTCCGAACATGTACCATGAAAGGAAAGTATTGTAATCATGAAAAAATTCGACTTCGAGATTTTGGTGTTTTGACACGTTTTGAGGGCTTCTGAATCCATTTAGGCTATTTTTACGAGATGTATGTATGTATGTGTGTATGTGTGTGTGTGTGTGTGTGTATGGGAGTGTACACGATAGCTCCTGAACGGAGCATCCGATTGAGCTCAAATTGGATATATGTGTCATAAACCACCGTCGCAAGACCGGTATGGATTTGGGTGTGGATAGGACTTATACTTTTCCTACAGGGCTACAACAAAGATTTCTTTTACATTATGGCTTATGGGGGGACATTCTTGAAAGTGCGCTAGCGTTTAAACGATACATTCGGTTGAGCTCAAATTGGGTATACATGTTATAAACCACCATCCTGAGACCGGTATTGATTTGGGTGTGTATAGGACTCACACCAAGTTCTCCTACAGGGCTACGACAAAGATTTCTTTTACATTCTGGCCTATGGGGGGAAATTCTTGAAAGTGCGCTAGCGTTTAAACGGTACCTTCGATGGAGCTGAAATTGGGTATATATGTTATAAATAACCATCTTAAGACTGGTATTGATTTGGGTGTGTATAATACTTATAGTTTTTCTACAGGTCTACGACAAAAATTTCATTTATATTATGGCATCGGTGCATTCGATTGAGTTTCAATTGGGTATATATGTTTGAATGATTCATCGATTAAAAATTATTTAAATGCTTGGTAATAATCTTAATCGTAAGTGTTCGGAAAGTCGAGTGGAGTCACTCCAGATTTTTTTTAATTAAAATTTCAAGCAGCCTTCACAATCATCAACTGACCAAAAATATGGCCATATTTATGTGTCTTATCTAAAAATACATGAATCAATAATTACAAATGTAAAAGTTTACTTTTTTAAATTATCGTCCACTCTGGGAGTCTGGATCAAATGTTGTTAATCTAAATTTTCCGCTAACTTCCCAATCTCCAAATGAAATATCTCTCTATTCTAAAAAAAAAAAAAAAAAAAAGTAACTGCCGCTGTCAAGAGCTTGTAGGGCTATCTTCTCCTAAACCGTGGGGATTTGAATTTCGAGAAACATGTCCACGGATTCGGAAAATTCCGAGGAACCTGATAAGCTGACCTAAATTTCGAAAATCGAATTATTTTAGAAGATATTAATAAAAAAAATGAAAAAATAAAACATAATGGTTGCCAGATTGGGCTTAAAATCACCGCTTCCTTTGCAACAAAGCCATTCCAAGTATGTAGAATCGCGTGAAATGGACAAACATGAAATAGAACGACACCCATTTTTACGCCCAATTAAAAAGTATGTGAAATAAATAACTCAAAGTGTGTTACACAAAGTTTTCTGTTTTCAAATAGTCAGTTCTCTTAGACAACAGGAGTTTAGAATGAGCGATGATTCGTTTTTCCAAAACAGAATAACTCATAATATCTGATTTTAACAGCGCCCTCTTGTCATTAGGTACGATTTGGCAAAAGGGTATCTTTCCAAGCAGGGTGAATCTAAATCGCGAGTCAAAAATGTTAGAATCCAATATCTTGAAAATGAAAAGTAATTAAAATGCAGATTATTTTAACCCTTTGAGGCGCAACGCTTTCCCAAAGCTAAAAAAGGGGCAGCCGTTGCTCGACTTAACTAGCAGCAAGAGGGCGGACGATCGAAAGGTTCATCGCGTGCCACAGATCGAGAGACCCTTTTTTGACGACAGCTGTCTAGGGGCCTTGGCTCCTAGTTTCATACAAATTAATCTCTCAGCGAACCATAACGAATCCATTACAAAAAGTTTTCATTTAAGGTTTTATTTTTTTTTAACAAATCACGCTTTTACTAATTTTACTAAAATTAAATCAAGACTAGGAAACGATTCGTTGGACTTCCGACTTTTTTATGTCCTTTTTTCAGCAACTAGGAAAATAACGGTAAGTATCCTATAAGTTTTATATTTTTGTAAATTATTTTCTTTTTTCATAAAATTGAACTTATCATAAAGCTCATTTATTAAAATCTCCTCCTTTTTCTTATTTCTCCCTGTAATCAGTTGTTAAATTGATTCTAATCTTGAGAGAAATACTCGTGTGAAGTTTGTCAAGTAATGCTCCCGCGGGATCCAGCATCACAACCGGATCAGTAATCTTAATCCCGAAATCCCGCGATACCGAAAGCAATGATGGATTCCCTTCTCAAATCATCAGGGCCCTAGAAAAGGTGACGAAGACGAAGAACCAGTGATCATGAGCGCTCATGTCTATGGGCAGGGAGTGCCCAAAGTCACCCCCCCCCTTTCCTACCTTGCTCGTATATGTCGCTGTTGTTTCTGATGGTTCCTGACAACCGCAAACGGTGGTAGCAGATCCCTTGCCCCGAAGGGAGGTGATGGGCAGATGGTGTGTCTTCCATTTTCAGGGCCCCAGTGGGAGGAAGTAACCCTTTGAGGCGCAACCCTTTCCCAATGCGGGATAAAGGGCAGCCGTTGCCATCGCTCGACTGAACGACCCGCAAGAGGGCGGACGATCGAAACGTTTATCGAGTGCCACCGATCGAGAGACCCTTTTTTTTATCCCACCCAAAAAAGGTCTCTAGTTCTGTGGCACGCGATGCACGTTTCGATCGTCCGCCCTCTTGCTGGTACTTAAGTGGAGCGATGGCTACGGTTGCCCTTTTTCAGCATTGCGCAATCGATACAGCTGTTCTCGCATTCTTCCATTTTTCAGCCGATGTCAGTGCTGTTAAAAATAATCTTTTTACGGGTAATGACATGCTAAAAAGTAAAGGACTCTCGTGGAGCTGTGCCACCCTCAACTATTCTTATAGAAATCAAATCTATTCTTCGTGACTGGCAACAGTCAAAACGACAGAGTAGGGTGTTCCCAGAGCGGGAACACTGCGCGTTAAAGGGTTAACCCGTGATCCCGTCATTTTGAAGCCATTCCAGAGGAGGGACCCACCCCCTGTAATCGGCACCCCCCAGAGGTATCGTTTAGCAACCCGGAGGACATTGGAGCCACGACAGATTTTACGTGCAACCGCTCCCATGAGCGTACACGGTCCCACAGTAGTCGAGCCGAGAGGAAGTGGACCCTCCCGAGCACAGGCCAAGTGGGATGCTGCTTCACTTGCCGTATTCTGATGGTAACGGAGTTGAGCGCCCAGACCACTGCGGGACTAGGTGAAATATTGTTACGATATGTACTTGTATAAAGCAAAAGTGCTTCAACCTATATGGCTTTGCTCTAAATATTGTATTGTAATTCTGGAGCAGGACCTTGACTTGTCCAAACACCCCACCCCACAGACAATTCTATGGGCGCCCATATGTCACTCATGTTTTTTAAAAGGTGAACTTTAGTTAAGCATGCAAAAATGTATGGCTCCCTCAAAGTTTCATACAAAAAAAGCATTATGGTCCAAGTGCTTTTATATTCCAGGGGTCGATCCAGGAATTTTTACCAGGGTCCTATTCTCGTGAAAATCGTTTATTTTTTTTTTTTTAATTTCAATATCTATTTTTGTATTTCAGCATCTGTTTTTTGTTAATTTTCATGCCAAATTTTATAAAAGTCACTTTTGTGACTTTTACTAAACGGTCGCGATTGTATTTTTGTGAAGGGGGCCATTTTAATCGATTTTAGTTTAGTGAAGGGGCCTCAAAAGGGATCCAATTTTCGTCCGCGTCGACCCCTGTATACTTTCATTCCATGAGACATATGAACACTCATTCTATCATTTACACTGACTATTACATGTTTCTGTTCAGCCGAAACTAAGCTACACGAGGGATATCTGCCTAAAAGGCGCGATGCCTTTGACGGGAGACATTTTAGGGGGTTCTAATAAGTATTCACGTTATGCCTTAGGCCAGAGCTCTGGACCTTCCATCACTGGTTAATATTAACCCTTTGACGCGCAGTGTTCCCGTTCTATTCAAATTCACGTTTTCACGTTTTCACTGTATTTTTGCTTCAGAGGCTGAAAAAAAAACAAGAAAGATAAATCATGCCAAACGCATAGATCATAAAACACCTTCCAAAACACTAGCGCGCACGCACACATCCCCTAAGCAGATAGTCCTTGCATAGGTTAGCTTTAACTCTTTAACGCGCAGTGTTCCCGCTCTGGGAACACCCAACTCTCACATTTTCACTGTTGCCAGTCACGAAGAATAGATTCGATTTCTATAAAAATAGTGGCGAGTGACACAGCTCCACGAGAATCCTTCACTTTTTAGCACGTCCTTTCCCGTCAAAAGATTATTTTTAAACAGCACTGACATCTGCTGAGAAATGAAAGAGTGCGAGAACAGCCGGATAGATTGCCCAATGCTGAAAGAAGGGCAGCCGTTGCCATCTCTCGACTTAACCAGCAGCAAGAGGGCGGACGATCGAAACGGTCATCGCATGCCTTTTTCGACGCAGCTGGCTGTGCTGCACAGCCAGTCTGTCGTCAAAAAAGGGTCTTCTCTCGATCTGTGGCACGCGATGAACGTTTCGATCGTCCGCCCTCTTGCTGGTAGTTAAGTCGAGCGATGGCAACGGCTGCCCTTTTTTTAGCTTTGGGAAAGGGTTGCGCCTCAAAGGGTTCAAAGTTACACAGATATCGAAAGTGCCCTTTATTTATTGCTTTTTAAGTTAGGTGCACCGGAAAAGAGTCATTTTTTCCGTACGTCAATCATTCACCTTAACCAAAACTACCGGAGCTAATGATACGAAATTTGGTATGTATGTGAGTTTTTTAACATAGGTGCTGGATTGGACAGCCTTTTTCCAAAGTGTGTAACCTATCAGAGAGAGGAGGGCAAAACGGTCTTTTGCACATATTCAGCGTGGTCTCGATCGAGAAAGGTGTAAAATACAGCACACGCACGATGACTTAAAAATCCGCTTCAGAACATTTCGAAAACCGTTATCCAATGAGAATCGACTTGGATAAAAAAAAAGGGGGGAAGATGGCCATTTCTCTTAAAAGGCATAAAAAAAGAAAAAAAATACTATCGATAAAATTCTCTCTTAAAAAAAAAAAAAATCTGGAGTGACTCCACTCGACTTTCCGAACACTTACGATTAAGATCATGACCCAGCATTTAAATCAATTTTAATCGATGCATCATTCAAACATATATACCCAATTGGAGCTCCATCGAATCGACCGTTTAAACGCAAGCGCACTTTCAAGAATGTCTCCCCATAGGCCATAATGTAAAAGAAATCTTTGTTGTAGCCCTGTAGGAAAACTACTAAGTCCTATACACACCCCAATGAATACCGGTCTTGCGACGGTGGTTTATAACATGTATACCCAATTTGAGTCCATCGAATACCCCGTTGAGGAGCTATCGTGTTCACTCACATACACATGCACACACACACACACACACACACACACATACATACATACACACATCTCGTAAAAATAGCATAAATGAATTCAGAATATCTCCAAACGTGTCCATACACCCCAATCTCGAAGTCCAATTTTATCATGATGACAATACTTTCCTTACAGGGTACATGGTGGGAAAGTAAAAATACGCATATGTTTACGCGCAGCACTTGCAGAAAATTTCTTTCTTTTTTCTTTTTTATGTTAATTTTACTTAAATAACTTCACAATTTCGCTTAAATTATTTAATTAATTTATAAATTAATATTATTTAACACATTTAGATAATAACGGCTGACTGATAATTTCATGCATGCTGCTTGTATATGATTTCTGCTTGCATATGATGGAATGGCGCAGCACTCCCTACGATCATGGTCCCGGGTTCGACTCCCGGTGAGCTTGGTTGTTAAATATGTCCCTTCCTTCGTGTTAGGGACATGCTAACGACCCTATAGAGTGACTCCACAGTAAAGCAGGCAACACCTCGCACTGAACTATAAAATTCGTAATAAATCACGTAATCTATTGACTTATTTATGTTCGAAGTTTGAAAGAGAATTACGTTCATTTTATAATCTGGCGGAATTAGAACGCATTTAGGTGGATTGATTTAAATATCTGAGAATTTGGACATCGTTTCTTGAAAGCTTTTCATAAATCCGAAGTTCCTTTGCGGGGGATGGGGGGGGTGTATCAGTAAATAATATTACATTTTCAGAATGTACTGTTCATGTGATAAAATTTTCTCCCCCATAAGGTGACGTAACGATTGCTTTCTTGAAAGCATTATTTCCTCTCCTATTGCTGGTTACCATTCAAAAATGGCTCAAAAATTCATAAAGTACTGATTATAAATTTTTCTTGATAGAATTTTGAAGAAAATGAATGTTTCGAGTTCCATAAATTTATGTTTAAAACTTCCTTTGTAACAAGTTTGGTATATCTCCGTTACGTCAAAGACAGCCATCTTTTTTATAGTAAAAATATACAATTAAATTTCTATGAGCGACCACCTCTCATTAACCCTTTGAGGCGCAACCCTTTCCCAATGCTGAAAAAAGGGCAGCCGTTGCCATCGCTCGACTGAACGACCAGCAAGAGGGCGGACGACCGACACGTTCATCGCGTGCCACAGATCGGGAGACCCTTTTTTTTTTACGGCAGCTGGATGTGCCCACGCACATCCAGCCGCCGTCGAAAAAAGGGTCTCTTGATCTGTGGCACGCGATGAACGTGTCGATCGTCCGCCCTCTTGCTGGTCGTTCAGTCGAGCGATGGCAACGGCTGCCCTTTTTTCATCATGGGGCAATCTATCCAGCTGTTCTCGCATTCTTCCATTTTTCGGCAGATGTCAGTGCTGTTAAAAATAATCGTGACCATTTTTGTACGGCAAAGGACGTGCTCAAAAGTAAAGGATTCTCGTGGAGCTATGTCACCCGCCACTAGTTTGATAGAAATCAAATCTATTCTTCGTGACTGGCAACAGTCAAAACGTCCGAGTTGGGTGTTCCCAGAGCGGGAACACTGCGCATTAAAGGGTTAAGCGACCCCCTTCTCTATCGACCCACTTTTCAAGGCACAGATTTTTAACCCTCTCTGTTTAATGTTAAAAGATGCTCCAGAAGAGACCACACAACCCTCTTTCAGCGACCGGATCTGGCTCCCTGTCCGAAATTTTTTTTGCATTTTACCGGAAGTCAAGTAAACAAAAACCACATAAACCAGTCGCTAACCACATAACACATCACGTAAAAATCTTGCAGGTTAGAGAAGAGATGCTGAAGAAACGAAAGATTACATCGTTGGAGTAAGCGCACTGACGTGATCGAGTCATACGAAAAAGGAAATTGGCGATTCCTTTTGGCAGTGGAAAAACCAAAAACGCAAATTTCAAAGCAAATGCATTTTATCATGCAACAAATTCAGAATGCATTAAGAAGATCAGGATAAATGCTCTTTTGTACGATGTAATTACTTAGATAACAAAACAAACAATGCTTTTTAGCGTTTCTTTCTCGGCTATTCAATGTTTACCCTCCTTTGAGCGTCCACCTCTCTTAAAGACGGATTTTTCGCGGAACTGAGGTCGGTCGCTCCTGAGAAGTTTAACTTGATTGTAAAATTCTGTAGGCTTAAGACTTTTTCCTGGATGTTTCCTCATTCTTTTAGGTATGGCATTACAAGCGTGTAAAGTATATTTTCCAAACAGACATTCTAAACTTTTTCGAGTCTTTCACGTATAGTTGGATTATTTAAAAAAAAATCCCCAACGTGATTTCTTAATCAACGCACATTTTTGTCTCTCACACAAACATAAAATTATTTACAAAAAAACACGCATATCACTAATTCTAAAGTTATATTTACTTATCAGTTAAGTATTCTGTTAGAGTTAATACGATTATTTGTTTATTTATTTTAATTTTTAGATAACGAGCCCGGGTTCGATGCAGACCAAAATTAGATCCGTTTTGTGGCCCCCTTCACGAAAATACAATCGATTAAAACAGCTTTTCATTAGCATTTTACCCTACATTTTAATCTGTTTTATCAATTACTTTAAAAACCAAGTGACTTTTATTAAAAATCAGTACGAAAATTCACAAAACTAAGTGTTGAAATTCATAAAAATGAGACATTTTCACAGAAATAAAGCCCTGGAAAAAATTCCTGGATCGACCCCTGAATTCTAAAGTTATATGTACATATCAGGCAAGAATGCTCTTAAAGCTGCACACAAATATTTATTTATTTATTTTAATTTTTAAGTAACAAACGTTGCAGTGTCCAAGTGATGGGCAATGAATGCATAACAGACTCAAATTAACATACGTATATATCTTAAACTGATTGATGGTTTTTTGTCTTTGACTTTCATAATTTAAGGTAAAATACACTTGTGAGTCTTTTTAAATGAAAAAAAACATATTTTAAAGTATTTCAATGGAATGTCGAAAAGGAAATGTAAGCATATGCATTTTTCATTTTTTTACATTTTGCTTGTATTTTCCATTAAAATGGAACGAAAATAAATAAAAAATGAGAAATTGTTATCTAAATAGTTATGAATATATATATATATATATATATATATATATATATATATATATATATATATATATATATATATGATTAGACTTTTGTCTGTACATTTCTTGGAATTCAAAAATTTTGCGATTTCTATCCGTTTCAAGCATCCGGGAATCCGGTGCGAGCCTCAAAAAAAAGTTTGTCTGTCTGTCATTCTGTCATTCTGTCCGTGACGCTTTTTTTGTTCAAGCATCACGTAAAAACGACTGAAGCGAATAATATGAAATTGGGTGTCATGATAGGTGGTCACTCAACTTAAAACATAGGCGTCGAATTTTTAAAAAATCTTAATTGAATTTTGAGATTTTGCGAAAATCCTTTCAAACTGCTTAAACTTGTGTTTGAGCATCACGTAATAACGACTCATACGAATGATGCGAAATTGGGTGATAGGATAGGTAGTTGCTAATCTTAATTTATAGGCGTTGAATTTTTAAAATATTTTGATTACATTTTGAGATTTTGTGAAAATCGTTTTAAAATGCTGAAATTGTGTTCCAGCATCACGAAATAAAGACTGCAGGAAATGAAACGAAATTGGATGACAGGATAGGTTGTCATTCAACTTAAATTCTAGGCTTCCAATTTTTCAAAAATATTGATTAGATTTTGAGATTTTGCGAAAAGTATTTCAATATGCGTCAGTATTCGTTCGCGCATCGCATAATTACGACTCAAGCAAATGAAATGATATTACTTAGTTAATGTCTAACATGTAATATTTTAACAATACATAAAAATGACAACTTCGTTTTCTTTACTTTCGCAGTATACTACATCCATTCTGTGTACTCCTACAATGCTGACGAAAGTTCTTGCTTTTTGGAAATTTGCATTCAGTACTAACCCGTCAACGACGTGTACTTCAGCTAGTAAACATATATATATTTGCAGAACATAACGTAGGAATAGCAAAAAGAATGCTCAAAGAAAAACAGAAATTTTGGCGAAAAGAAAACAGTTTTTTTCGGATGAGATTCACTTTTGCTTTAGGAAAAATTGCAGTTTGGAAAACTTTGTGTAGTGTTTATATTACGATGTTTTTTTCTTCCGATGCTTTCAGTGGCGTAGCCAGGGGGCGATGGAATTGGGGGGGTCATCCCCTCCGAAATGAGAACAATGGGAAAAGGGATCTTGTCCTTATTTTTTTTTTTATAAGGACAAATTTTGGACCTCTTCCCCCGAAAAAAAATCCTCGCTACGCCACTGCTTGCTTTTAAATAATGGAAGATTTTTAATTTGCTTTTAAATAATGAAAGAACAATACACGCGATTCTACAAAAAAAAATTAAAAATACAATCAACACGCAACACAAATATTCACGCATTTGTAGAATCACCCATATTTATGATCTCTAAATTGGCACCATTTATAGAGTCGAATGGATGATTGTGTAGAGGGATAATGGCTAATGTAGTATAATTATAATTTATTTTCATAATGTTGCATTATGTGATCATTTCATAATGGAATCATTAATCGAATCGTACGGTAATTTTTAATTACTATTAAGAATTATTTTATTATTTTTATCAGTCTTATATTTTTATTCTTATTACATATAACTTATTACTTTGACAATAACAAGCAGTAATAGGTAAAAGTAATAATAAAAAATATAAAAATCAACTTTTTTCAGTGCTCTATAAAAGGGTCTGATAATTTTCTTCTAAAATTAATAGAAAATTATTGTTTAATTAATCATTAATCATTTATTTTTAATCTTTTATTTTTTAAAACATCTTAATTATTCGAGCTTCAGTGAAAAGTTATAACTAACTTTATACTCAACAAAATATGTTCTGTAAACTTTTCGACAAATTCAGAGCTACAAAAATATGACGAAATAATAAATATTTACACTTCTTTCTAAATGGCAGCACACCCGCAAGAGGGCGGACGATCGAAACCGTTCATCAGGTGCCACAGATCAGGAGACGCTTTTTTGACGCATCTGGCTGTGCCGCACAGACAGCTGTCGTAAAAAAAAGGGTATCTAGACCTGTGGCATGCGATGAACGTTTCGATCGTCCCCCCTCTTGCTAGTCGTTAAGTCGAGTGATGGCAACGGCTGCCCTTTTTACAGCATTGGGCCATCTATCCAGCTGTTCTCGCATTCTTCCATTTTTCAGCAGATGTCAGAGTTGATAAAAAGGATCGTGACCCTTTTTTGACGTGAAATGACGTGCTCAAAAGTAAAGGATTCTCGTGGAGCTAGGTCCTTCGCAGCTCTTTTGATAGAAATCCAATCTATTCTTCGTGACTGGCAACAGTCCAAACGTCCGAGTTGGGTGTTCCCAGAGTGGGAACACTGCGCGTTAAAGGGTTAAGGGCGGGGGGGGGGAGGAAGCACATACCCAAAATACATGGTTGAAAATGATTTTGCTTGCCTTGCCAGATTTGAACCAGAAAAAAAAATAGACAATTCTAAGACAGAAAGGCTATTTTTTTAATAGTAGAAGCTTGATATAAATATAAATTATTGTTAAGTATGAAAAAAGAATTAGCCTGGAAAATTCTTTAACATAACTCTTAAAAAAATTGTAGATTCATTCTGAAAAACTCTTCATAAATTCCTTAGAATAATTTTTTTAATTTTCTCAAATAGTGTAGAATTAGTATGCTTTAACCCTACAGTGCATTCTGTAGTCAACTGGCTACACTCACATTTTTCTGCGATAAAAGGAAAACATTATAGCTTTTGTGTAAAATATGCATTCAATTGACTTTATCCCTCTCGTCACCCTGAACCTCATAGGAGGCTCCTACTTCCAATAGCAATATTGAGAGAGAAAACAATTGAATGGAGTATTTTTTCCTTTCAGTGATATCACTATCATTCATTCATGTACAAAGTATAGGAGGCTCTTCACTCGATGCATAAATCGTGCCTAGATTGCAGTACGAGTCCATTGAGATCCTTTTTGACAGTTTTCGCTTCATTGTTTCGGGAGAAAAATGAAGAAAATAGGGACGCTGCTTTTTGACCGTTTTTTTTTCTTTTTAAGGTGAGTATAGTTTTTTTTTTTATTCCTCAACCTTGACCGAATAGGTGCATCCTTTTAAATTCATGTTAGCGTAACAAAATGCTTCGAAAAGGCAAAAATGAATATTAGAAAATTCTAATATGAATCGACATTAGAAAAAAATATTTTTGCGTGATTGGTAATAGTATTTCAGATACATTCAATGCTAGATAGATTTTTCTTTCTCTGATTTTTCATAATTCGGTGACGAGAGGGTTATGCAAGATAATACGGTAGATTTTTTTTATTTTTTAAAATGTACGGCGGCATTATTTTTTGGGCCCAACAAGACTGAATTCATAGCGTGTGCATCCAGTTCGCTGTTAATTCATTTTTGCCCGAATTCTTAAGTGGTTCTTATTATTTATTCTTAAATGAAAATAAATACAAAACTATTTAAAAAAACTCGGCTGTTCGAGTCTCGTCAGGGGAAGACCCCCTTGAACCCCCCCCCTAATTTTTCAGTTTCATGATTGCCCTATTAAAACGATATTAATGGACTATGTCATTTTTCTCAACATGCTCAATCCTCAAATCATCCTCAAATTTTTAGGATTGTAACCTATTTATAGAAAAATACATGGCATGCCTGTTCTACAGCTTACGAAATAGTGTAACAATCGATTAAAGCTGATGTGAACGAATAGTATTTAAATATATGTCAAAAATACATGGGATGCCTATTCTACAGCCTACGAAACAGTGTAACAATAGATTAAAGCTGTTGTGAACTAATAGTATTTAAATACATGTAAAATTATGTCGCATTATTATATCGCATTTTTGGGACATATTTTGCGGACAGTTTTCAATGAAGGGGATGACAGATAAAATGACATAGTCATTAATAGTAATATAAAACAAGAGTAGTATTAGGCTTTATTATTTTCTTTCTTTCTTTCTGTTTTTTTTATGAGCTATAGGGGTACACATTAGCATTTTAGCTTTTTTCATAATTTTTCTGGAAAACTACATGTTGTATTTTTTTTTTCAAATATTTTTCGTAACATAAGTAAGCCTAAATGACCTTAATATTTTTATTTTCAACCCATTTTTAAAAATCGTGCATTTTAGGGTTAAATTTACCGAAAACCACATATGAAAAACTTTATACTTGATAAAATTTCCACTAAATTAAGGCCCTCCCGCTCATATCCCGGGCGCAGGGAAACTGCCCCTGCTGTCCGCAAATCTCGGCGTGCCTGGATTACATCATAACTAATCTTATAAATGCGAAAGTGAGTTTGTTTGTTACGCTTTCACAAACTGCTGAATCGATTATGATGAATTATGGTATGGAGATAAATGCGATCCTGAAGACGGTTATAGGCTACTTAGAATTTTAGAATTTTAATTATTTTTACGTTGCCATGCTTGGCGAGTTTCGCCCGTATAAAATGATTCATGCCTTTGGGCTAGCAGAAATGCTATTACTTCAATGAAGTATCGTTTGCATTTAAAAAACATGAAATACCATGGAAATTATGCCAGTTTTACGCCAAATTTATCTATAATAATAAAAATGAATATTTGTAAATCTGTGTGTGTTCTTTAAACAAAACTACAACACGCAGAGCCCTGGAAATTTGAGCATGTAAGCCTATGACTTCGGTAATGCGTACCTGAGGCTCAGAATTTTGACATTTTAATTACTTTTTTAATTATTTAAATTAAAAACCATCTTTAGGTGGTCATGCTTGGCGAATTTCGCCCATATAAAATGATTTATGCTTTTGAAATAAAGCAGAAATTCTATTGGCAGAATCGCGCGCATTTTAAAACATGAAAAAGCATGGGAATCACGTTAGTTTTAAGCCGAAATAAAATACCAAGAGCAATGAGCAAGGAAAGTCCAAATGTGTTTCTTAAGGTTCAAAAATTTCCAAATACTGCCAATAATATAAATGTGTGCGTTTGTGTAATTGGATGTTTGTGAACGCAAAAATGGCTGAATAGATTAGGATAAAATTTCAAATGAAGATAGCTTATACCCGGGGTTAACATACAGGCAACTTTTCATGCATATAGCAAAATAATTCTTTTAGGCACTCAAAATATTTCCAAGACATTGCGCTGTATGGGCATTTTATAACTACTGAACCGATTCTAGAACGTTTTTCACTAATTGAAATTTATACTATTACTGAGTACATTGTTTGCTAGTTTCTGCATTAAGACAGATTAACTGCACTAGGGTCCTAGGGGTATATTCTGAATGCCCTCTGTGGGGGACTTTCTAAGGAATTCTAGCCTGTATTTATGCGAGGTTTCGGAGAAAACCACGGAAAACTCCTAACGGCTAGGTCGACAGGCACGACCCGGGTTTGAACCTGGCACCTCCAGTTTCGAGAGCAGAACTTCTCAGCTACTGGTGGGGTCCTGAGTATTATAGGCTACCTTTTATGCATATATCACAAATAGTTCTTTTACAGAGATACTCATGAGAATTACATTATACGCTCTATGTGTATCTCTCTAATTTCTGAACCGATTCCAAACCTTTTTTCTCTGATAGAAAGCTACACTATTCATGAGGATTATAGGCTAAAATTCATGCATATATCACAAATGGCACTTTCGCAGGAACCCTCATAATAATTCTAATGCACATTACTTTCTATGGGTATCTCTGTAACAACACAGAACCGATTCATAACTTTTTCACTAATAGAAAGATGGACTATTCCTCATTAACATAGGCTAAATTCATCTATATAGCATAAATATTTCTTTTGCAAGAACACTCGAAACAATTCGCAAATGTTGTCATAACTGTATTCGCCAAATGCGTAAAAAATCTAAATTGAGTAACTCTGCATATTCTTTTATTTTAAATGAAGTATACGACCACGTATTATACTTAATTTAAAAATAAGTAAAAATTAAATAATATCTAAATCCAGTCACTTCCGTGTCACATGTGTAAACACGCATGCTTCATTTTTCTCTGGACCTAATTCTAAAGCCGACGCGGACGAAGTCGCGGGTAGCAGCTAATATAAGAATATATAGAGAACTGTTTCCATGGCAACCACCATTAGAAATTATCACTTATGAGCGTGAGTCCATAGTCAAGGAGTCACCAGGGAATGAAAAGTCGCCATGTGTGGGCAATATTCAAACATTCGCTGAAAAATTAATAATTCTCAAGATATATAAGAATTTTGAAAATTTAGCTTTGCCACTCAAACAACAATTCCTCAGAACCTTCTGAAGTTGACCAGGGGTCAATGAAGACGAAAGTTGGGTCCGTTTTGTGGCCCCATCATAAAAATACAACAGATTAGAACGTCCCCTTCACAAAAATACAATCGATTAAAACTGCCCTTCATTGGTATTTTACCCTATATTCTAATCTGTTTTATCAGTTGTTTTAACGAAAAAAAGGGACTTTTATTAAAAATTTGTATAAAAATACACAAAACTAAGTGTTGAAAATTACAAAAATAAGCTATTTTCACAAAAATGGGCCCATGTAAAAAATCCCTAGATCGACCTCCTGTTGACTAGACTAGCAGCAGTAGCAATCGAACAAAAAATCCAAAATTATACAAATGAAAGCTGGTAATTATAATAAAAAGCTTTTTATCAAATTTCGCTTATTTAATACAATTTACTACTTTCAAGTAATACTAAGCAGGTTTCAATGGAACAGTTTAATGCATTGTTACAAATTGCAAAGGGCAAATAGTGAATCTCACATACTGCACACCATGGAAAAAAATAAATAACACAGCAGAATAAAACATAGAAAACTCATCGAATTTTAAAGAGAGAGAAATCTTACTTGTCAGTTCTATTTTACTTTCGAATTTAGTGGCTAGATAAATTAACTAATTCCGTGCATAATAATTTCTAATATCGTGTTGACGAACACATTTTCCCTAAAATTTATTTTGAAAAGCTGGCAAATATAACTATAGAAAAGCTTTGACACAACTTTACCGTTCGATTTTCCTCCCCCCCCCCCACATCTTAAGTCAAAATGTTTAACATTTTCATGGGTTCAAAAATCTAAAGACGCTTTTATCGAACAATATTAAACGCAATCATTCAATATAAAAGTAAAAATAATTTTAAAAATACCTGAAATGATGTGCGGTCAACCTCCTTTCATCTTCCACGAAAAGAGTAGAATAAAATGTCTCCGTCGAATTTAACAAATTCGCAGATGTTTCGGCTAAAGCGAACGGGCAGACGATTTTTGAGTTTTGGCGGAAAAACAAAAGTGATGCAGCCTGCGTTCTCCAAGAGCAATGAAAGAGTGTTGAGAAGTTTTTAAAAAATTAATAGACAATAAAAAAAAATGACCTGAATGTTAGAATTCTACCTAACATAATGTTCTAATTACTAGAAAATGCCCACGTTCCAGGGGTTTACAATAAAATTTGATTATATAGATATTAATTTTCAAGACTGTTTCAGATTAACGAATACAATATTTATTTTAAAATAGAACATTGCAACAGAAATTCAGTCATCAATGACTTCAAGTTAACGAATGTACCAGAGTTACCAAAATGATCTTGAAATTCGCAATGTGAAATTGAAATTTGTTATATCGAGATTTACACGCGATAATTCCATCCTACTATATAATTACGCTGATCCCTGACTCACTGACTCTGGAATGACTCCAGTTCTACCTCTCCAAGATAAAACTTTTACCGCCAGAGACTTATTATCGCATGGGCAAATCGGGACTTTGCCCAGGGCCCCTAATATCAAATGTTGTTCTGACATTTTCTTTTTTAAATCAAAATTTAAAAAAAATAAAACAAATTTCATAGATGGGGGGCCCCCAAATTCATCAATGCCCGGGTCCCCTGTTGGTTTTAATCAGGCTCTGTTTACGGCCATTAATCTAAACAGATTAAAAAGTTAAGCACAAAATACATAATAAAATCTACACCGTTAATAAAATCCCCTTTGAAATATTTCATAATTATGTATAAAAATAGAGAAAATAATCTGCGCTCCTTTAAAAATATGAAAATACACCCGTTCCCCGATTTTCAAGCAATTTTTTGCTATTTTCAGGTCTATTTTATATCTGAGAGTTGAAAAAAATGAATCATTTTGAGTGACAAAATTAAAATTCTCGTTATAAAGAGACTTTCTTTCACGACTGTTTTACGGCCTTATTCACCGAGCACTTGACGCTGGGATTAATCCCTATTCGGATGTTCAACTCATTGGCAAGATATCTTATCCATGACTTTAACACTCGTGTTTGGATTAATCCGCATGTCAACTGTTTGGTGAATAAGGCTGTTAGACTAGAAGTCAAAGCCCGTTGTACCAGCAGTTACGACGGGCGCTAGGAAAAAAAACATTCGACAAACATAGGTCTACACTCTATACATTTGATCTTCGTCCACTTAAAATAAATAACGTCATATTCAACTTTTATTACGGATCGAAATCCAATTTCTAGCTCTTCCGGAAACGTGCGGAAACTTTTCGAACGATTTCGTTTTGTGGAATGGGAACAGCCCCTCTTATATCAATGTTTCTTGCAGAGGAAAACTTTTATTTGTGGAAAAAAAGTTAAACTGGGCCATCTGGAAAAACTATTTCAAAGGCACTGGAATTGCCATTTTCCCTTCAGAGTGACTTCCGTATGATATCATTATCACTTGCGGCTACTCATTTTGTCACTCAAATGATTTAGTTTCTTGACGCTCGGAAATGAAATGGAGCTGAAAATAGCGAAAGATCGCTTAAAAATGAGAGAACGGGTGGATTTTTAAAGGAGCGCAGATTATTTTCTTTTTTTTTTTTTTTTATACATAACTAGCAGCGAAACCCGGCGTTGCTCGGGTTAAAATACACCACATGTTTAATGGTATAACAGATATATAAGGATCCATTTTAAACGTAGATAATTTAGATTTCTATCTTAGATATTGAGAGACTTATTCGACCATTAAACATGCGGTGTATAGAAAGTATTCCTGCTGATATGGCAACAGACGATAAACATTAAATTTTAATATTTTATTGGAGTTGAAAACTGTTGTTTAAGTTACTTTGTTAGTGTTTGTCTAAAGTTCATGCTATTTGAATTCGTAGCTTATTGAGTATAAAAAACGAAAGACAATGTTTAATACTAATGATGAATACACTGAAATGGTGTTACTTTACGGAGAATTTCATCGGAATAAGCGAGAGGCTGCGAAGCAGTATGCTATAAAATTTCCGAATGACAATCACCCATCGCAATGGATCTTCACTTGACCAGACATTTCTAGAACTTTCTGGAACATTCCATATCGATTTTATCAGGTGCACACAATTTGGAACTTTCTAGATCATTCCAAAAATTTTTAGAACTTTCTAGAACATTCCATACCGATTTAAGCAGTTGCAGACATTTTAAATCTTTCTAGATCATTCAAGAAATTTCTCGAACTTTCCAGAACATTCTGGATTGTTTTTAATAGTTGCAGACGTTTTGGAACTTTCTAGATCATTCCAGAAATTTTTAGAACATTCTAGATCATTCTAAATCGATTTGAACGGTTTCACACGTTTAGGAACTTTCTGGAAATTTTTAGAACGTTCTAGACACATTCTAAATCGATTCGAATGGTTGCACACGTTTTGAAACTTTCTAGAACTTTCTGGAAATTTTCGAACTTTTCAGAAGTTCTCAGGAGTTAGAAAAGGACATATATGTATTTTTTCAGATTTTCGCCACCCACAACCACCCACTTTCAACAACCGCGACCAAACTCCCTTACTTTCACCGTGAGGTCAAGGGGTATTTACCACCCCAACAGGAAGTTAATTCGAGTTGGTGGTGATAGAGAAAACCCTGTCTTTACAAACGAACATTAGCATTATATATATATATATATATATATATATATATATTAAGATTAGATTAAGATTAAGATTCGCCTCCCACAACCACCCACTTCCACCCACCACGACCAAACTCCCTTACTTTCACCGTGAGGTCAAGGGGTATTTACTAGAGATGAGACGGGCTCAGCCCGAGCCCGAAAGCCCGAGCCCGAGCCCGGGCCCGACTCGGCCTCGGGCTCTGTAACTCACGATTGCGTTCGGGCTCGGGCGGGCTCGGGCTCGTGAAAAATTTCTCCTTTGTTGAACATACTCCTTGAAAAAGATTTTAAAAAGTGATTCATGGAATAAATAGACGTACTTATTTCAAAAAATAGCGGCACGGGGGGCTAGAAGGTGTGTGAAGCTCCAAAATTTATTGTATCCTATTAATGAAGTAGTTAATTTTATTTGTCTTTAGCTGAAATTTCGGGCTCGGGCTCCAACTTTAATAATATTGCTCGGGCTCGGGCGGGCTCGGATTAAATGTCCTCGGGCTCGGGCGGGCTCGGGCTTCAAAAAATGAGCCCGAACTCATCTCTAGTATTTACCACCCCAACGGGAAATTAATTCAAGTTGGTGGTGATAGAGAAAACCCTGTCTTTACAAACGAACATTAGCATTTTATATATATATTAAGATTAAGATTATGGAAAATGTCAAGCGGATCGTACAAACTATACAGTTTTTATTACGTTTTAGTGCTTAACTTTTTAATCTGTTTGGATTCGTGGTGGTCAAAGTTTGATCTTGGACTGGTTCAACAGGAATCGTTACAGAGTCAGTGATACAGGGATAGGCGTAACTATGTGCAGTAGAGTTAGCGAATAAAATATTTCTTCTAAAATAAAATTTTACAGTAGAAATTCAGTCATTAATACGACTTCACTTCAACGAATTTCATGTCCCAGAGTTACGAAAGTAATCTTGAAATTCGAAATGTGAAATTGACATTCATTGCATCGATATTTTACTATACCTGACATATTTGGATAGTATGAGATGATAATTCATTCGTGACATTCGTGGGTTTACAGTAAAATGTCCTTCTGGCTGTATTTTCGAAAATTTCAGACTATCGAATAAAATATTTGTATTAGAAGAAAACATTAAGGTAACAAATTCAGTAATGTGACTTCAATTGAATTAATGTTTCGGAATCACGAAAATGATCTTGAAATTTGTTGTATTAAATTGAAATTATTATTAAGTTGAAGATTATTATTAAATTGAAGAATTGATTTATTAAATTGAAGAGGGAACCCCCCCCCTTCTGAAGGGTCTTCCTGAATGAAACGTACCTTTCATGTACGTTATTTTACAAAGCTGTAATTATTTCATTTTAAAAGAACACCAGATTTCTCTCTGGAGTCCCAAGAATCTGAAAGTCGCACAAGGTTTGCAATTTTTGATAATGTATCGCCATGTCTGCGGCCAAAACCTAACTTCAAAACCGAACCAAGCTTGGCGATATCTTCCGAATTTCCCTTAAAAAATTAATTGGCTTAAAGTATTAACTGGCAACACAAAATAAATAAAAAGTATAGTTAGAATAGGCGAAGATTGTAAAATAGTTATAGTATTCAATTTTAATATAAATTTCAATTCCAAAGATGTGTTTTATGGAACAAGAAAGACAAACACGGCACACTCAGGGATGCCCAATGCAAACAGTATTTAAAACGGTGGAGTACAGTTGGAATAGGCTTGGCGACGATTGCAAAACAGTTTCATTAGGCGACTTTAAGAGAGATTTCGATTACAAAGATATGATTTATAGAACAGGGGAGGAAAATAATACTGCACACTCATGAACCATGATACACTTTCCAACTTAATATGGAGTGAGGAAAGAAAATAGGGAAGATGCCTGGATTATGATACGCTTTTAATATAGAGCACTTTAGTGCGTATTTAAAATCTGAAAGTGTTTCAGATTTTCTTACTTACTCCGTCCATAAACAAGGATCAAAAGAGCATCATAGCAGCGAATACAATTAAATGTCGTCTCTCCACTTCTAGTATAGCTCAGTGTAAATATTAGTCGATTTCTTTTTTTTCATTTTGCAGACGATTTTGTCCCCCTCGACAGCAAGATGGCTACCGGTAGAACGAATGAGAGAATGTAGATGTGTGATCTGCCTCAATTCGTACTCCAGGCGGTGATTTTCCAAAATGTATGGTAAGAATTCTTTTTTAATATGCTTTGTTAGTGATTTTGAAATGACATAAATATGAATACTCCATTAATACTTAAGTTGCGTCACTGATTAATATGCCACCAGTCTACTTTGGAACTGCTGGCGTATTTGCAAAGATCTATTTCGAAGAAATGGTTTTGCTACAAGCTAATTAAAATATACATGGGCGCCGGCAACATAGGGCAAGGGGGGCACTTGCCCCCCTCCGGATTTTTGTATGCAGTGTTTTCCCTTGCTTTTTTGTTCTTTTCAACATGGTAACCATACGTTGAAGTAGTCTTTGCCCCCACCTCCCTTGGAAATATTCTGGCGGCGCTAGGGACTGATTTACGGCAGAGCATTCGGTGCACTTGCCCTGGGCCCCCGATTTCTAGGGGCCCCCAAAATCTCCTTTTATGTAATCATAATAACTACTAAATTATCTCTCAAGAGTAAAATTTCTGATTATTTACTTCATTTCATCACTAATATTCAAAATTTTTTATTTAATGTAACGTGTAATGTTAAAAATTATCCATTTTTTACGCAAATTTGATAGAACACCTCAGCATGCTCCTCCTTTTGTCATTTCTAAAGTGTGTGATGCCTGTAATACCCATGAATTTTTTACCCATGAACATTTCAAAACTGAAAAATTCGTAAAAGAGGTATTTGTTTTGTTGTGACATTTTACTGATTTGCAAATGTTTACTTATGGTTAATTTAGAAATGATAATGGTTTTAACTCAATTTAATTAAGTAATATTCTGCGAAATATTTTTGTGTAGGGGGCCCCTAAAAGTGTCTGTGCCCTGGGTCCCCAAGTGTGTAGATCGATCCCTGGGCGGCGCCCATGAAAATATATTCTAATTACGTCCTGGAATCATTCAGGATCCTTTCACAGCCGTGTTTAGATACATTCGGGGGTCTTGAAAATAGTTATACAGTGATTTCGAGGTTTTGTGGAGGTTTTTATTTTTATTTTTAAAGATAGTGCATAGTTACCCAGAACAAATATTTTTTGGTCATTAGCGCAAGCGCATTGCATTATATACGTATACGGGGATCGATGCAGACGAAATTTTGGTCCATTTTACGGCCCCGTTTCAAAATTACAAGCAATTGAAACGGCCCCTTCACAAACTTATAACCGGTTAAAACGGCCCCTTAACAAAATTGCAATCGATTAATGTAACCCTTCATTGCCATTTTATCGTATGTTTTAATTTATTTTGTAAGTCTTTTTTTTTTAAGAAAAAGAGTGACTTTTACAAAAATTGGTATGAAATTTCACAAAAAAAGATATCGAAATTTACAAAATTAAACAGCTTGCGCAAAAATGGGACCCTAGGAAAAATTTCTGGATACGTATACGAGTGTTCGTATAATACGCACTGCGTGTCCGTTATTACGAGAAATTATGAGTTTGCAGATGGTTTTGGATTTTGTGCGCAAATAGTTTATTTATTTTTTAATCTGAGTATGACTGTCATGAATATTTTTATGCTAATTTTTTATGAGTAGAATTTAAACTACTTTTAAATTTTGTTTGGGGGTCTAAAATTCTGGGATCCTAAGCTGAGGCCTAGTTAGCCTGTGTGGTAATCAGGCCGTGTGCATCAATAGATGATGAATGACACAACTAAAGTTTGCTTCCAAAATAATATAGCTATTTTGATTGAATCTTACAGTCAGTTTCAATTAATGAGAATCAATATTTTATTATTATTTTTATCACCGCTGCATTATATTTTTATTACACAGATGTACTGATAAATTAAAATTGCAAGTAATAACAAAAACTAATAAGTAAAAGTAATTACAAAAAAAAAAAAAACAAAAAAAAAAAGCAAGTCATTTTTTGTTAATATTGTATTTTGTTTTCTTCAAAGTGGTTTATGAAAAAGTTTTGATTTATTTTTGTTATTAATAGCGTTTAATTAATAGTATGAAGTAAACTAATAGTGTAAAATTAGTCTTTAATGATTTCTCCCTTCCATTTTTACTTCCTTGTACGTAGTATAAGGAAGTAATGTGATCCCGAAAAATTTTGGGGGCCAAATTTCGACATAAAAACCGATTTTGACTACCTCTAAATTGAATTTAAAAAAATTTTTCGATGCATCTCATCGTAGGCTAGCATGCACGATCATATTAACGCGTCTGCAATTCATTTTGACCAGTGGCGAGTCTACTGTGGCCAGTTTTTCCATGCCGTCTGTACGTACGTACGTACGTATGTACGTACGTATGTATGTACGTACGTACGTACGTACGTACGTACGTATGTATGTAACTCGCATATCTCAAAAACTATTGGTCGTAGAATGTTGAGATTTGATATTTAGGATTGTTCTATGATCTAGTTGTGCACCTCCCCTTTTGGTGGCAATCGAATGAATAGTTTATGTACAGGACCGCCCAAAAGATTCGAAATACATTACGCTCTATGGGCCCAAATTCATTAAACTCGCCTAACTCAAAAGCTATTAGGCGTAGAATGTCGAAACTTCATATTTTGGATAGTTGTAACATCTAGTTGTGCACCTCCCCTTTTGGTTCCATTCGACTGGATAGTTTATCTACAGGACTGCCCAAAACATTCGAAATACATTACACTCAATGGGCCGAAATTCATTAAACTCGCATATCTCAAAAACTGTTAGGCGTTGAATGTTGAAACTTTATATTTAGGATTGTTGTAACATCTAGTTGTGCACCTCCCCTTTCGGTTCCATTCGACTGAACAGTTTATCTACAGGACCGCCCAAAAGATTCGAAATACATTACGCTCTATGGGCCGAAATTCATCAAAGCGTTTTTTAGAGGTATTGGGCTATTTCAAACGACTCAGAAGTGATATATGCTGTAAAGAGTTAGAAATTGTATTTCTCTATTAAAAAAAGTGTCTTTATCATTTATAGTTCTGCTACAGGAACACTCAAAAGATTTCCAATACATTACGGTCAATAGCAATTTTAGGGGCATTCATCCATTTCAAGCACAATACCGTCCTACCACATAAGTTAGGTAATGGTCCGACCACGGTCACGTGCCTCCCTCAAGAACTATGCCAAAAGTCGCCAAGCTTGGCGACTTTTGGTGTACGTGTGTGCATATTTAACTCTCAAATCTCAAAAACTATTATGAAATTTCATATATAAGAATGTTGTAACATCTAGTTGTGCATCTCGATTTTTGGTTCCAATCTACTGGAGAGTTTATTTACAGGACCACCGAAAAGAATTTCAGTACCTTAATGTCTATGGACATCTTCATTATAATACAACTGTAGACAGTCATTGTTTGGTATATGCCCAAAATCTCGCCGTCTGTCCTCGACCTTGGCGAGTTTTGGCGAAATATCGCCAAATTTGGCGATAGTCAGTCATTTCGTCCATGCCCAAAGTATCGCCATTTGTCATCGTTCTTGGCGAGTTTTGGCGAAATCTCGCCAAATTTGGCGATAATCTATCATTGTTTGGTTTATGCTTAAAATCTCGCCAAATGTCGTCGACATTGACGAGTTTCGCCGAAATATCGCCAAATTTGGCGCCAAAAATTATTTCCTATTTTGTATAACTCTAAAACTTTAACCCGTAGATTTTTTAACTTTGTATTTAGAACTATTGTAATATCTAACTGTTTTCAATATCTTTTTTGACAGCATTCGACTGAGAATTTATTTACATGGTGAGCCAAATGACTTTGAATACATTGAGGTGTATAGATGCATTCAATTTATTGAAGGTCTGTGCTCACTGACTACTTTGGCTATCCCCAAAATCTCGCTGACTATCTCAAGTTTGTCGGCTTTTGGTGAAATATCGCCAAATAAAGTGTCAGAAGGAAATCTATCAAATTGAACTCAGCTTGGCGATATCGAAATATTTGGCTAGAAATTGCTAAACCTTACTATTATTGATATTTTATCTCTTTCTAACAAATAAATTTAGAGGAAGTGCGTCGAAAATATTTTTGATCTAATGGACGTGCAAGGAAGTCATGTGTTGGACACATCAGATTTTTTAAATAGTTTTTATCGCTGATAAATTTTTATACATCTTATTTACTGAAGTTGTAATGAAAAATTATAGATAATTTTATAATTTACAAAATGTGTTTTATAATTTTCTTTTGCTAAACTTAACGTTACAAAGATCTCAAAAGTTCAATTTAAAAATTACTATAACCTTCTCACACCGGAAGAATCTCACGTACCCAAAATGAACGGTTAAGTAACAATGTCATTAGATTAATGTTATTTTGAACAAAGGGAATTCTGATTAAGAAAGGCTAAATTTTTAGTAGTGAAAGTTTGCTTTGTATACTCATGTTAGTTGAGATAAAAAATAGATTGCTTGAACTTTTAAAATGTTTGTTAGTTTATATATTCTAAGTAAATATAACTGGAAGGAAAAAATTGAATCGTAAATGTCAATTTTACCTGGAAGGGGGGGGAAAACGCATTTTCCACTGCTTTGTACGTTTCTGAAATTTTTTATCTCTAGGCCTATGTTTTTTGGGTTACATTTTAACTATTTAACATTTTTTTTTCTGTTGTTATATTGTGACTAAAAACTAAGCTAATTTTTTTATGAACCATACCATATTAATACTCTGTTGTTTATGACAGTGTAAGTAATAGTATTTTTTTCCATTTTGAACAACTAACTGAATTGGAAATAACTCTGTAGAATGTAGAGAAGAACTAGAATTAAAAAGTGTTAAAAAATTAATTCAGATTGTTATTAAAAATTTTCGATTAAGTGTTATATATATGTATATTAAAGTGTAAGGTTTTCAATGTGTCCCTAGCCGAGTATTTAGACTAGTACGTACGACGTTTTGTTTAAAAAAATATTTCGTGCATATTAAAAATAAAGCTGGAGTGACTCCACTCGACTTTCCGAACACTTGATCTTTAACAAGCGTTTGAGTAAATTGGGTTCATTTCAATCGGATGTAGTTTTCAGACGCTAGCGCACTTCAAATAATTTTAGTCTGTAGACAACAGTGTAAAAAAATGTTTTTGTAGCTCTGTTAAAAAAAAAAAAAATCGTAAGGCCTACAATTTTTACATTATGTAAGACAGTGACCTATAATATGCGTGCCAAATTTGAAATCAATCGAATGCATGATATAGACGCTAGCGCACTTTCAAGAATTTGCACCGTAATTTATTAGAGGGTTTTTTTTTGTAGCCTGTACAAAATATAAGCCCTACATACACTAAAATCTATACAGGTTATGTGACGGTGACCTATAATATAAATAACCAATTACAACTTATTTGAATGCACCAATAGCAGACTTTAGGGGAGACCGGGGCACGTTGGCCCATACTCTTTCTTTTAAAATCTATTCAACTGGTCCAGAAATGCGTGCCTTGCTACGTCATGTCCCTTCTACAGGGTAAATCTAAACTCTTGGGCAAAACTTTAAAGGGTGATAGGGCACATCATAAGGAATCAGAATCCCATAGCAATGTGGGGTCGGCAACGTCGTCTTCGTATAGCTGTTAATAATCACTTCGGAAAAAAGTGCTGAAAAAACAGTGCACTTTCCGACCATGGTTTCGCCAGAAACTAATGTATTTTTCTCCGAAAACGGAAGACAAAAATGGATAGTTTAACCCATTTATGCCTAGTGTCCCTTTTTTGGTACGGCATTTTCACTTTTAGTCGAAAACGTTATTTATTTTTCCTTGCCTTTATTCATGAGTATTGAGCCTCCACTCTACAAAATATTTTAACATGACCCAGTAGGATGTTGATATTTCGATTTTTATGCTTAATGATTTTAAAAGAAATCATCCCTTGTTCAAGAAGTTGACATCAGAAATATATCTATTATTTCTGTCATCAGTAAAAATCGAAGAAAGTCGCAAAAATATCAAGGCACAAATGGGTTAAAAAGTTTATTTTTTTTCATGGAGGAAATGTTCGGAGACGAGCCTATTGTTTATGAAACTTGGTTGAGAAATGAGGCGGACACTTCAATGCTTTTCCAAAAGTGATGATGACCGGGTCAGTTAAAACTGCGTTTTTCACCCCAGATTGCTGTGTGATTACGATTCCTCATTGTGTGCCCTATCACCCCTTCAAGTTTTGCCGAAGAGTTTAGATTCACCCTGTATATCAACGACAGAGCCAGAAGAAATAGCCATTCCGTAGATAGTTGGAATTTTATATTTTTCTTGATGGGTGAGTAAATTGTGGACGTTCTAAATACAGGATGAATTAGTGGCTTTTATGTGACATTTATGGTCGAATGGTAATCACATAAGCCACATAACATATAATTTGTCATCAATCATAAATGTGCTTGACCATAGAATTAAAAAAAAAAGATTGTATATTTCCAAATATTGAAATTCATCAAAATAAAATACAAATACAGGGTGAATCTAAACTCTTGGGCAAAACTTTAAGGGGTGATAGGGCACATAATAAGGAATCAGAATCCCATAGCAATGGGGGGTCAAAAACGCAGTTTTCACTGACCCGGTCATCATCACTTTGTGAAAAGTATTGAAGTGTTCGTCTCATTTCTTAACCAAGTTTCATAAGCAATAGGCTCGTCTCCAAACATTTCATTCATGAAATAAAATAGAATTTTGAAACTATGAATTTTTGGAGAAAAATACATTAGTTTCTGACGAACAATGGTAGGAAAGTGCGCTGTTGTTTCAGCACTTTTTCCAAAGTGATTATTAACAGCTACATGAAGACGATGTTGCCGACCCCACATTGCTATGAGATTCTGATTCCTTATGACGTGCCCTATCACCTCTTAAAGTTTTGTTCAAGAGTTTAGATTCACCCTGTATTTGTTTCTGATTTGCTAGGGAATAATTTTTAGAGTTTTAAAGCATAATATTCAGAAAGGTTATTCTTCAAAGTTAAATTTTCTAGCTAATTATTTTGTGAAAAATTTGCGGAATAGTATGTTATAGCGATGTTAAACTAAAATGGCGGCATGGGGAAGGTTGGCCCACTGAATAAGGAGCAAGATGGCCCGGTGGGCCAAAGTACCCCTTGTGAAAACTGTATTTTTTGTTTTGTAAAGACCAGATATTTAACTATCTAAAATGGTTTTATTTTGTTGACAGACTAATAGAAAGAAAATTATAAATATTGTATGCTCCTTTAAAAACGAAAAGTGAGAAAATTTTGCGTATGCATTTAGAATATCTTTTAAAACTGTTTTTAGGGGGAGATTTTTACTGTTTTGTTAAGCATATGTTTTTCCTATACTTTATATTTTATGTGTATTTTCGATGAGCCAGATGATAACCAAGAGATTGGCCGCTGAATAAAAACGTCCAATCACCATCTACGATATTCCAGGAATCGTAAAAGAGGTACTTAAAGGTTCACTTAATTTATGGGCTGAAAAAAAAATTAAAATATCTGTTTCTTTTCTTTAAAAAATCTTTATGCAAAAAATGGGCCAAAGTGCCCCGGTCTCCCCTATATAATTTCCAGCCGTAGACAGCGTAATGTATAATTATTGATGCTAGATCTTTCGTTAGCTTAACTTTGGGGGACTTATTTTTGGAGCCAAATTTGGCGGTATTTCGCCAAAAAGTCGCTCAAGCTTGGCGACATTTCGGGCATTCGGCGGGATTTTTCCGATGGGATCTTTAAAGTTTCTTTTACTGCATTAACATCACATAATAGCCTAATATTACTCTATTTCTCTTCTGTGACGTAATCAAAACGCGATTGTTCGGGATCAATCAACTCGTCCCGATTTTTCCAGAATGTACGT